>FN649737.1:1642125-1683440 GCA_000310025.1 Ectocarpus siliculosus
TTGCTAGTTCCGCGATTAACGGTAACTATACGAGGAACCTGCTTCAGGTTGTCGGCCAGAAATCGGCGATTCGTGCTTCGAACTTTCTTCAACCCAGTGTTGTTCATATGATCTTCGAGTTACAACTGTGGCAGAGGCAAGCTCCAGCACAAGTCCTGCATACAGCAGACTCTTCTTGGCTACAAAACCAGCACGACTACGTGTCATGTACTTCTTCAACTTGATTGTAGTATTTGGCATGGTCTGTTGGGTGCTGTTATCGGCAGCCTCCCACAATAGAGCTTCGATCCTTCTCTTCGCTAGTCTCTCGCTGTACCTCGGCTAGTACAGGTTCGTACGACTCCATAGTGCCCGCTCCCAATCTCCTTGTCTCCGATCACGTATTTGCTGTTGACGTCCATAAGCTCCTTCGACGGGTATGAAAATATACGCCGATTGACGAGACGATCATTTACTTGCGATTCCACGGAGTTGCAGTTGGAGAAGCCCGACACTCTGATGTAAGATTTGTTGTTTGACCATGCGTACAACGCAACCCCTGGCGTCCATCATTTTCGCAGAGCTTGTGTTGTATACAGTCAGATACCTCTTGGCGACAACAGGTGGCGTCTGTAAGTTGATTTCGTACCTTGATAACGCCATTTCGAAACCCGGAGAGCACGCGCGTAGGCATCCCGAAGAAGTGATACCGCAAGATGAAAATAATACTCAGGGTGCACCGATTTCTACAACAACTGCTGACTCCTCACTCCTGCCTTCCCTTGGTCTCGCTGGCAGCAAATGCGGTTGCTGGATCGAGCTCTCGACGAAAACAGGCCTTTGGTGCCGTGTTAACTTGGGCAAGCCAACACGCGGCAAAAGCGAGGTGGTACGCCAAGTGCCTCTGATGACATAGTAGGGGTCAGTTGGTCTGATCGTTGCCAACAGACGCTCTAAATCTGAAACGTGACGTAACTCGGAATTCGTGCAAGCTGTGTCAGGTACTTTTTTAGCCGGGGGTGGTCTCTTACCTCGGTGGCCATCATCATGGTGGAGAGGCATCCGTCGGGAGGAAGTGGAAACTTGCTTTCGAGCGGATAATCACTGCGAGCGAGCGAGAGATGATGAAGGAAGAGAGCGGAGAGGCGGTAGGATCTCCCAATATTCGAAGATTGCCCCGAATGGTAACATATTACACACGGAACCGGAGCGAGGTGTAAGCGCTGGCTGGGTGGAATCGCTGCATTGCCGAGTAGTGCTACACACGTGCGATGATCACTGTGTGGAGCCAAGCATCCAGTTGGCAAGCATTCCTTGTATCGAGCCTCATCCTTCCCTCGACACCATTCGTCAACCATGCCCACCAACTTCCCAGCAGGAGTAGCAGCAGGAGCTGTGCGATGAACAGACGTCGCCCGTCGCCCACAACGGCAATACCTCGCCCGTTGCCATCCCTTGCTACTGCTGATGCCGACGTAAATGCAGCCGGGCAGCAGTCGGCGGTGGATGAGCTTTGGTGGGAGGAGGGGGGTGCGGTGCAGTCGCTGGAGATCGCTTGCAGGTTGGTGTCGTATGTTCAAGAGTGGTAAAATGTTGAACAATCGACTGCTATGTTCTAGGATCGATGCATGTTCGGTGCAGGTCGCGGATGTCTTCACAATGTGTGTGGCGCTACAGCAGTAGACTATATCCTGTAGGCGGGAATATATTTTTCAAGAGCTTGTGGCGTGCAACAAGGGGGGGGGGGCTACCTTATCCATACCACCCTGGATTCAACGCACTGCTGTATGGATGAGCAGTGTAGGTGCGGGCAACGCGCATACCGTGGGCGACATAAGATACCACACCCCCTTCTTCTGACTTTCGAAGCCTGAGTGGCGGTTCCGAAAAAAGCCGCGTAGGAATCGTCTCGTCGAGAGCTTCCGAAAACGTATCGTTTGAGTTGTACATCCCTCTTCGTCGTGGAGTAATGGAGCTGTGAAAATCGATGTAGGGGGTGTGGCATTTTATGCGGCCTACGATACAAGATCATATGTGTGGAGCTGGTCACCGGGCTATGACACGTGGTACAAGGTTCCCTTGCGGGAGGTAGGTGATTTGCCTCCCGGGGGCGACGCAAGAGGACATGGCCAATCAGTGCCATCGCGGTGGCATGGTTGGTCGTCATAACGTTCGGTAGTGCCGGCTTGCGTGCAACATGCATATGTAGTAAAAATTTGCCTGGAATTTGCATCATATGTGCGGGGTATTTTGTTTTCTCCCGCCGTGACTTCCCTTGTGCGCGAGTGAATGGTTTTGGCTAGCGGTTTGCTGCAGGTCCTACTGCTGTGATTCGCTGCGTTTGGTCACTTTCTCTTTTTGTGTGATCGTGTTTCCCATGGTCTGTGAGACTTTTTCACGCATACACCAACAACAACGGATCAAAGAGACGCTCAACGTGCCCCAGAACAGCAGTCAGATAGATGTAGACTGCTACCGTACCAAACTTCTCTATTTGACTTTCTCGATTTTTCTGAATTGAAATGTACAAATTTTCCCCTGCCAGAGTTGTGCAAGAGGACTTCTGTGCCGTGTGGTGTGTTCCCATGAGCATCAAGAGTCTCGATCCCCGCCGTTGGTACGCATGCGCCAGTTGCCGTGTGGTGATTGTGTGCACAACAATCACATCAGCAGGTGTGTGGGCGTGTGGGCGCGTGGCGCGTGGCGCATGGCACGGGGTAAAAGAAAAGTTCTGTTTTCAGTTTTTGTGCCGTTCGATGAGGCTTTTATGGTTCGGATTCCCAACCCCTGAAAAAAGAGCCAGTCCCAGCGACTTTAGGCGGCCCTAACGCGCACCACCGGTGTCTCGCAAGCCCCACACGTAACGGGTAATGTACCGACGGGTCCTCTGCGTGCCATGCAGAAGAAAGTGCGAGAAAAAACGCCGTCCCAGCGGAGAAAAACGACTGCGAAGAGTAAAAAAGTGGAAATCCTACATGTGCATACTCTGGTGATGTTATACAATTCGGCATGCGTACTCTTCCACCACGGTTTGAGAAGTATGCCATCCCCTGCATCGCGCCGTCTTGTACGGGTGTGTACGACTCTCGAGAGCAGGACTATACGTGTCGCTGTTGAAGGCTGTAAAGTGGGGGCTGTCTGTGTGCCGGTAAGTGCCCAGAGATTTGACGGCACAGCTGCATACCGGACACCGCCGGCACTACTCAAAGAAATGAAGCACCGGCACTAGTGAGCCGGCACCCCACACTGACCTCCATTCTGCGGAACCGCCGATCCCTTCTGAAGCAAGTTGCGCATGCACCGACGGTGGCACCTTTGCTGACAGGGATGCGAAGGGGAGCGAGCTTGATCCGTGGTTTCTGAGCGAGCTCCTGATGGACGTGGGTGCGATGTCGGTGTCTGTTGACGATGCGGACCTGGGCACGGGGGCCGAAGTCCCGCTATTGCACGAGCACACCAACTCGAAGGTGAATGGCGTCCACCACATGCCACGCCCTTTTTCCTCGTCCGCAGGATGTGTCGCTGCAAAGGGAGGCACCAACAACAGACCGTGTATAGTACCACGTGTCATGAACAATAAACATCGCGCAAGGGGCGATGTCGGAACTTTTTTTAGATTGGGTCGTGAACTTGTGCTCCTCTTCGTCTCACTGCTGTACACTGTTAAATATCAGCTTGTTTCGTCACGAGGACAACAGGTAGGCTACAGCAGTAGCAGTTTTCTAAAGTAGAGTTGTTGTTCCCCAAATTAATGGGTTCTTGGTGTGAATCAGTTTGGTACACACAGCGGCACATGTCCACGATCAACCGACCCACCCACAAGGCACTGTACAGTATACTACGTGATGTGGGGTACAGGTGCGGAGAATACATACCATGTGCATACCACTGGTGAACTGGTTAGAACTGGTTCTACTGCCGTTTCACGTCTCGCCTTGACCGACCGGCTGGCGCGCACTTTTCGCCAGCACCAGTGTGTACGTGTTATTTTGCGCCGTGCCTGCGTCTGCGTGCAATCATAGACAACCGTGTGCTCGTCGTTAACTACCAGGCATTCGACCCGAGCGTCCCCTTACCGTCAGTCTCCGGGAGGAAAGACATGTGGGGGGGCAGCAGTCGGGTCGTGGCGCTCTTCCCGAGAGAATGGGACTTAGCCGGAGTCGTGGCTACTGTCGAAGAGGTGAGCCAGGAGTGACTTGTGCCGAAACGAACAACGCTGCGATTGGCCCATACTCTCACGTTCGTCTCTCACAAAACAAGGAGACGGGAAAAGGGGATGTGGCAACTGGTACATGTGATGGGGAAGCGACACTTTCAAGCAGTTGCATGTGAGATCCGCCGCTCTCCGTAACCCGTTCGATCCCCACTGTTCCCGAGAGTCGTCGTGATCATCACCGCTTTGGCGTGCATTGGGCGTGCCTTCTTGATCCATCGTCGTCTACGTGGGACGCTACGCCTGCACACGGTCTACATCGGTTGCTGAACGATTGTCTCGTTTGCATACTGTACTGCAAAGGTGCTGGAGCTGGCCTCTCCGCTGTCTTTCAAAGTGGATGATGTCGTGGACAAGGATTGGGTTAAGACCGTTCAGGTGAGTGGCCTTGTTGCTTCTCTCTCCCTCTCCCTCCCTCCTTCCCTCCCTCCCTCCCTCCCTCTCTCTGTTTCCTATCCTTTTGTCTGTCTGTCGTTCTGCCCCTGGCTGCCCGTGAGACTTGTGCTGTTGATACCAGCTTGACACCGTACGCCTTGTGCGAAGTCATTTTTTTAAGACCATCCTGAATCGAACGCGAGTTCCTCACTTAGTTGAGCAGTGACTTTCCTCTCCGGAATACCTCTGTAGGGTTTCTGTTTTGCCGGGTCCCACCTACCGGTAGTAGGTTAACCGATCATGTGCATACCCGGCTGGGAGTCAACAGAGTCAGAGATATGCGGTAGTCAAGCCCTTCATCATCTTAACTTGTTTTTACGATGTATGTCGCGGCATGATGTTGCCAAAAAAAGTGGTCTTCGAGAAAAGTACCGGGGCGGGCCTCGGCATAGCTGTGGGCTGTAGAAAGAGGGCTTACGCTTGCGTTTGAATTGTTCTTGCCGTGTAGTCCCGACAACCAGCCGTTGCTTGCACGTGCCGTTTCACGTGCCGTTTCACGTGCCGTTTCATGTACCGTTTCATGTGACGTTTCGCATGCCGCTTATGTCGTCGCAGGAAGGCTGGGACCCCATCGAGGTCGGACGGTTACGCATTCGATTTCCGTGGCATACCCCTCTTCCCCCCTCCGAGCTCAAACCTGGCCAGGTGTGTTTGTGATTCACTTGCCCGTGTTGAAGAGTTGAACCTCACCATTGCTTGTTCCTGTCGCAGTTTGCGATGTCATGCGGAATGGACGTTCTGTTTCCGTGCATAGCAAAAGGAAACCCTTAGACCGGTACCGAGGGCGGCGTGCGTAGAAATGCACAGGGACCTGTACGCCCGCAGTGGCGGGCAATTCGATTGAAATCGTTTGGCAGAAACAGCAGCACTGTGTGCTCCCCAGTCAGTATGCGCTACAACGGTCAGTCATAGCCTCTACCACGTTTCTACTGCTGTGCGTCGTGCTGGAGTTGTTCTGCGATAGGGCGGGATTATTATTTTTTGCCGTTTCGCACTCGCGTCCAGCAACGACTGGTTATTTTGGTGTTGTTTTATTCGCTGGGAACTACTTCAGAGGAACATTTTTCTTTCCCTATTTGTTGTAGTGGTCAGATCCATCGTATTTTTTATTTTCAACCCTTGTATGACCTAGAAAGAAATCGTCAATTGGTTAACAAAACACGTTTCATAATCCGGTGATGATGGTTTCAACGATTGTAAGAAAAAATCCACCAATCTTTTTTAACACTATTCGCCCGATCGGTCCTCATACTCTTTTCACGGAAAAAGCGGCTCGAAAATCGTACCTGGTAGGCCTGAAGAGCGGCGAGGGGGAACCAGCCCAGCCGCACCGGCACATGTGTGCGTCTGTATGCCCGTGGGCTTGGTTCGTGTTTCGCTGCTTTCGCTGTTTGTGGGTTTTTTCTCTCTTTTGAGTTGACGTGATTCTCTGCGCCCTCGTTTGCTGACAGGTGGAGCTAGAGCTAGAGGGAGGGAGGTCCTTCGGGACAGGCGAGCATCCGACAACCTCCATGTGCGTGTATACCGGCGTCTCTGGCACAAGCGATTGCTAAACCATAGCAACAGGACGTGCGTGCAAGAGAAATTCAGGAATTTCCTAGAAGATGTGACAAAGGCTCGCCTGGGCTCTGGCGCGCGCGTGGTCATTCCACGCGTGTACCCATCCGAATTCCAGAGGAACTCGGCGTTTCGAGTGAGAGCTAGCGACATCCCATGCGTGCCTCACTCAAACCCAAGCCGCGACAAAAAGCACAGCTAGACCGCACGTACGTCACACAGCTAGACCGGAGGCGCAGTCGAGCAAGCTACCAACCATAGCAGACAAACGCTTGCCGCTGCACTACTGTGTTTGTACGAAGGTGTAGCGAGCGAGGAAGCGGACTGCGTCTGCTGTTGCTGTACGGCTGTATGCTCTCACCATTGTCACCAGGTGCTGCACGTGGCTGGAAGACAACGTTGCCGGGCAGCGGGTGTTGGACTACGGTAGCGGCAGCGGAATATTGGGCCTGGCGGCGCTCTCCTTTGGCGCCGTAGAGGTTCGATACTAAAGCCTCCGTTCCTCGAACCCGTTCTTTTGGACTTGTGTTGAATGTGCTTTGGATCCTGGTCGACCACTGTGTTCCGTGCTGCAATGACTTGCACTGAGCTTGGGTTCTCTCCAATCTGCTCCTACCCACCTATTTTCTTCGTTATTCTCCTGTGGTTCACTGCGTGAGGAGCCGCTGTCGGCAGTCAGGCGGGGCGCTATCACGGCCGCTTTCCTTAGGCAGAGCAACAAGGGACGGTGTCGGGCGCTGATATTTACAATGTTTGCCCTCGTTGTCGAGCCCTACGGCGCACGCCCCCACTAAAGGACGAATGAATGTGCCTCGACCGTAGTCAGTAAACCGTGTGACATCCACGACCCATAACCTTCATCTCCTCCAATTTACCCTCTCCTTCTCGTTTTCCCTGTTTCATGTACGACTGCCCAGGCCGTTGGCGTAGAGCTCGACCTGAGTGCCATCGCCAGTGCTGCGGTAAATGCTGCCAACAACGGCCTCAAAATGGACACGTACTATCCCCAAGAGGTGAGAACCGTTAGCGTTTAAATATGTAGTGGTTGGGCATGATTGCCGCCCTTCTTGAAGGCGGTCAAGCTTGCCGCGCTCTTGCAAGCGGTTTGTTCTCACGGAGTGGTACAAATACAATACTCTCTGTTTTGTAGTAGCCGATCTTGGCCTTCGCGCAAAGTGACACGTACGCAAGGTGTCTCCCCGGGCGCTCAAGCCAATCTCACACGCGCATGGAGATGGGGTGCCATAAAAGTAGCGCTCTCCGGCCGTGCTGTGTGCGAACGGTTTACGGGGAAGACGTGGCACCCATTTCGAAGCCCAAGTCTTGCCGGGTGGGATATGTCGGTCGTTGAACGATCACGGCGATGCTCGTGATCGAGTAGTGTTGACTTGCAAGTGGTCGGCCAAGCTCTGCTGGCTGAAGCTTTGAGATGGAGGATTCGCCACCGAGCTGTGTCTACCGTATCTTGTCTTCCTTGCGGGGACCGTGTGCATGACGACCACACTTCTCCCTGAGCATTCACATCTCGAAGACAGACAGTATTGCTTGCCACCACTCATCAGATCACCAGCGCGCCGGACGCGGGGTGCATTTCTACGTGCATCGTTGACTGAGCCTGCTTGATGATGATGACTCCGTCCTCCTGCTCCGCATGGGTAGGTCGGTACCGGTGATGGATTGGACCTTGTCCTGACGAAGCTTGCCGTGTCGGAGAAAGCGACGGAAGAGCCATCCGAAGGTAAGAGTACAAAGACGCGTGACCCCTATGGTGGTTGAGTCGGCAGTAGCGTACAGACTATACCTTTGCAGGACATGTGAGTTTCGTCCACGGCACGTGGAAGTTTTTTCGTTGCAGTTGGGCGTCTGGAGGCGCTCTCGGAACGAAACGGTCTACGTATCTGGCCATGCACGACTTTGTCATCCTTTTGGTGGCAATCCCCCGCGTTTGTTCGATTTGTCGGAAATCGCTTTGTGCCTAACTGCTATTCTATGTTTCTTCGTCTCAACCGTATGTCTGGATTGTAGACGCGATGGAGCCACCGTCGGTGGCGGACGGGTTCCCAATTTCTACCGAAGAGCTTGGAGCGTTTGACGTCACGGTCGCCAACATCCTTGCAGGCCCCATCATCAGACTCCAGCCCGTGTTTGCGTATTTGACGCGTCCAGGTTAGCATGTGATGCTTGCGAAATACGTCGAATTTTATGGACGTTCTGGAGAGATCCCACCCACACCGCAGTACGGATGGGTTGCCCGGGCGCGTCGTTTGATGACGGCGACGATGCGATTCCTGCGGGGGAAGTCAAAGAATGTTTTTGCTACTGTGGTTGGGCGCTGCTGCTGACCTCACTCACTGCTGTACCCTCTGAATACTGCGAGCATGTTTCTCACTCAAACGAGCCGATCGCCTTTCGAAGGTTGCCGTATCTTTGCCCAACGCTTGCGAGAGCAACCGCCTGCCCCACTATGTAAACCCGTGTGTAGCGTCCCTTCGTTTGAGTGCCACTACTGAAGGAATACATGTCACTCGACTCGTGCTCCTACTGGGGCGTCTGGTGTTGTGGCGATCTTTGGGGGCAGGTGGCAAGCTGGCGCTCTCGGGGGTTCTACAAGAGCAGGCAGGTGCGGTGCTCTCAGCCTACGCGGAAAGCTTCGACTTGGAAGTGACGGAGAGCATGGGGGGGTGGGTGCTTCTCTCCGGTGTGCGACGCGGAGCCTAGTGTATGAAAAGGCGTATTTTTTGCTAGACAAGAGTGTGTTGGAAGGGTAGAAGGTACAGGAAGAGGTTGAGCGAGGCGTTCCCACTTAAACTACTGGTTCGTTGGTAAGGGGGCGGGGAATCGGGGTTATCGGATTTGCAAGCGTAACCCAGAAAACTGTACCTTATCAAGTGAGTTGGGGTCATTCGTTGTGATCGCCCCGCTGAACAGCTTTTGCAGGAAGGTGTTTACATTGTCCATGCGGAACGCGGGGTTCGGTGTTCTGTTGCATGCGTAGGTGCTCCCAAACCCCGCTTGTCGATCGGCGACAGACACAGCAGTGTTATTGCGGGAGAACAGTATGTTCACCTGCGGCTTTTCGGCTCCGTAAGCGGGAAAAGGTCAAAGCGCCTCCCGTGGTTACCACGCCGCCTCGTAGAGGACAAGGCAATATTGAGAAGAAAATGGGAGATTCGTGTTAACCAGGTGAGCAAGTGGTGGCGGCGTGGACTTGAGCCCGATAGACCTTTCGTTGACAGGGGGTCATGAATTCACGGTCTCGTCCAAACGGGTTGTCGGTGAGGCTCCGCTTCTTGCCGTCCGGGCGATATCCGCTGAGCATGCTTGCTTGCTGCTGTTGTCCTTGCTTCTGGTGCGTGTAGATCGGGTCCAAGGACTTCGGCAACTAATAAGTTACGTGAGGTGCAGCATGATTTGACTGTACACATGCAATGCTAGCGGAATCTTGGCGATGGATGTTCGGGAATGGCTTGCACCATCGCGACAGTGTCTCGGAACCTTTGGGATGGGTGCGTCAACAAAGTGTGCGTGCAATGGAACAACTCAGCCGAGGACTATGATATTTCATTGACGCACGATTGGCGGCGCCCTACGCACCTTATGACTGTCACCTCTCCCACAGAAAACTTTTATGTCCGATCATCAAACTGTGTCAGCTGTTAGGATAAAGCATGCCAAGACCATATGCTATACACACCCTACACTGGAGACAAAAACTAAATGATGGAAACACCTCTCACGCTGTTGCAACGCTCGCGTCTATTTGAACTCGGACCGTGTCGTTCGTATGGAGCTGCCACTATTCACGACCATCCAGGATGAGTCAATATACCAATCTTTTTCGACAGCTGTGCATCCACCTATTTTACAGTGTCACATCTTCCTCCTGTCAATGATAACCCACGAACGGACATGCACAAGACCGTAGACTTAACACACGGAGGCTTTTCGACACGGAGGCTTTTCGCTCGAAGTGGATCACGGCCAAAGGATCTGTGCCGTGAACATTTGACGAAAAGATTGCCCTCGCCACAAGGAAAAATCGGGTTTCGGGCGCGCCCTTCAGACGGTGCTAGATATTCAATGACACACAAGCGCATCATGCATATGTACAAGTTTGATTGCTCATGTCTCGGGTCAATAATGGAGTGACTCTTTGGCAACCTTCCAGAACCTACTCTACAGTAGTAGAAACAAATCGCTTTTCCAGAAACTAAACCCTAATGACCAGGCCCACATCAACCAAACTGATTGTAGCTGGAACCATCCTGATTGACTACTCGGCAAACCACCTGATCACGTTGTGTGATGCTCGAACAATACACCCCATTCATTCCACATGATTTCGATTTGTAGAGCATCGTTTTTTCATTCACGACCGACAGTATACCATCTGTCCGCTTCATTCATATGCAGCGTCACTCTCCCCTCATCTCATGGTTGGAGTCACCCGGGGTATGGGGGGACGGTTCAGGGGATGCCGGCGCGTTGGGCGGCTTGACGTCGATGCCCTCCTCGGAAGGGTTGTTGTTCAGCGCCACTTGGATGAGGGTGCAGACATGGAGAAGCTTGAAGAATATGACGGATGAACATGTATCACCCAAGAAAACACGCATATGGTAGCATAAGCAATGGACGTGAGGGAGGCGAGGGTGGCTATTGGCTGGGGGGTGGCGGGTGATGTTCGACATTCAGTGTTGGACCCGCCGAGAGCATTGTCACGCGGAAATGGAAGTGCTCTCGTACGCTGTGAAAACCCTGTTGACAGCAAAACGTCTGAAAACGGCTGTGTGTTAGACACTGTTTATTCGCGCTGTTCACGGCACTGGAGTATCATATTTGTACCGTCGTAGAAGACGATTAGGTTTCGCCCTTCCCCGCTGCAGCCTGGATTGGTCCACAAGCAGCACCAGGCCTGACCGTCAATCGACGCGGTTCTTGATAGATTCGACCTTGCTGATATAGTCCCTTACACTGGCTGGTCCATGAGAGAGGTGGCCAGACTATCAGTAACGTTCCGCCTGAACTTTTTGTTGATACCAGAACGAAACCAAGGTTCAAAGCTCTCGGGTCTACAATGATCTGCGGTCTTAAGCTCGATCCTCGGTGCTTGCTCTTATTGATGCCACAAAATTGCTCCCATACTGTATGTGCCAAAGCAGCCTTGGTGTGAACAGCTTCGATCGATGTTAGAGTCGAGAAGTGGACGTGCGTGCCTACCTCGATGACGCTTTCAGATACAAGCTGGGCCTTGCTTGGCTTGCTGTCTCGCTGCCTGTCACCGGTACCTTCGTGCCAAGTGCCATGGCCACCAGCGCCCCAGGTGTAGCCCCGTCTGGTTGTGGATATGGTTATTGGCAAGAGCAAAGTGCCCAAGAGGTACGGGCATGAAGAAGTACAGCACTCTTCATAGTGCCAAGTTGTCCCGGTGGAAGACAAAATAAGCGGCGAGGCTGATGCTCACAATCGGATGGATCATGGGAGTGTTGCGCCTTGGACTAAGATTTCACATGGACGGGTATATCTATTAGAAATACACCGACCTGCCCAATTTCACCGGTATTCCGATTTGGCAAGTAGCGGAACAATAAATAGTTGATGGCAGCGGCGTTCCCTCTTGGTTAGTGTTGTCTAGGAGTGAGCGATAGCGAGCAAAGGAGAGAGCAAGGAAGAAACAATGAAGGAATCAGACTGAAACGGAGCAGCTAACCTGCTCACAGTGGTCGGATCCGCTCCGTACTGCACACGATCATCACAGGAAAAGTTGTTCACAACACGTCAACGCGACGGGGGAAGGCTCTTCTTCGCGTAAGGCACACGTCGAAAACGAGCCCTCCCTCCCCTCCCTTCCTCGCTCTCCCTCTTTCTCCCTCGTTTTCTTACCCTCCTACTCACCTACTCACAACCTACCCAAGCCCCCAAGGTTTGGTGTTTTGGAACAACACGTATTTTCTCTCACGTACGTACGTGTGATCGGAGTCGTCACTACCCTCGGTTTCAAGCCTTCGACGGGCACGCTTGGGCGCCAGGTTGCCCGACGAGTCCCTTTCAGACAAAAGAAGGCGAGGAAGGGATAGGGTGGGGGAAGAATTCTGTTCACGGTGATCATGACAAACCCTACACCAACAACGCCGTTCGTAGTTAGTTGTGGATGTGAACGTGAACAAGTGCATGCAGCAAAACCGCAAGAATCTGGACGTTCGGGACTATCTTCCTAGAGTGCCCCGTGCGGAGGAACATAAAGGCTGACTGAACCACCAGTTTTGTGTGTGTGTCATTTCATATATACTGGAAGCCCGCCTTTACTTCCTGCATGGACTATCTATGAGTTTCGGACGCACAGGAACAGAAAGGTCACAAGGGGGGGGGGGGGCGAACAACGGAGTTCTTTTTCTGTTGTTTGTTTTGCGACACCGTCTGCGATGCTTACCCACATCTTTGTCGCAAGAACGGTGAGACTGCAACTGCTCTCGCTCACCGAAAACCATTTTTAATCGCCCCGGTGTGCGAGAACTTATTTGGGTATGCACCTTTCTGGGGTGACTTCACTGCCATGCGCATGCCCATTCATCCCCGCGGAGCTGTCCATGCTACCAACCAGAGTGTCGGAACTTCGAAGGCGCTGTAGATTGGAGTGCAAACGTGTACATGTCAGTGAGGGCTGCCCGCCAGACAGATTGATACGTGGACTATGAAATAAATGCTTGAGCAATGACTAGACTACAGTACGACAGTAGGAGCACCTACCCTGCGGTGCCGAACACCCGCGACATGTAGTCCGTCCTCTTCTGCGCACGACGGTATGATGCCCACACGACGACACGATGATACACGCTGTTTGGACGCACTTACACACCATCGTGTGTACATGTTTTGGAAAGCACAATTCCAAACAACTCCCCAAATGGGCGACGCTGTTGATCGATATTCGTACAAACGACACGATGAACACAGAGCTAGCCAAGAGGCTCCACAGCATGCATCAATACTGCTGTCACGCATTGTTGACATTAGAACAATCACCTGCGGCTTGGTTTTAACTACTTGTTTCGTCGGTCTTCGCTCTCCTGCAGCAAGTTCTCCGCCGATGAGAGAACAGCTCGAGCCCGTTCGCGCGTCGGAAACAACAGCCCTGCTGAATTGTACAGCAGTCGTCTATGGTATGAAATTCAAAATCTGAGATGCGAGCACAGCAATCCTTGATAGGAGCCGAATACCGAGACCAGTTGAGGATATGGGGTCGTTGCAAATGTACGCACGCTCTTCCCCGTGCTCGCTCGCGTTCTTCTTTGGCTGCCACTGCTGACGATCTGGCGGCTATCCCTCAGGCCTCTGTCCTCTGTCTGCCGTGCGCTTGTGCTCCTTGATCCGTCTTGCTGGTGTCTAGTGTCCTATTCCGATTGGTGGAGTGCCAAGGTTCTCGAGGGAACGGGTTCTACTTTTAGTCTGCACCCCCCCCCGGCAATGAGCTATCTTCCCGACACGTCGCCCCCCTACCGCGTGTGCCCGGCTCCACACCACACAACAACAAGTGCAAGACACGGTACCACACAACAGGCACCACGCCATGGATGAGGTAGTACGGCTCAAATCTAGATTTGTGTCGTCCAGGCCTGGCGAGGATTCATCTACTGCACCCACGGTGGGTACTTGAATAGACTGCTGTTCCGTGTCGTCAAAGATACAGATACGGGTTGCTGCCGAGGGTAGACAATCAGAGAAAAGATTCAACGCCCCATTATAGAACCAGCTGCTTGGGATGCACGCCTCCGTCCAGGTATGACTGATGCTAATCATCTTGGTGGGCAGGCTTTGTCGTGAGTCTCCTCTGGTTCATGTAGTAACCCTTGACAGCAGACGAACTCTTTCCTCAACGGTCGTGCGGAGGAACCTTCCGCGAAGGGAAAAAAAAAAAAAAATGGTGGGTATGATATTACCCTCTCCACCCATTGAAGCAACCTTACCTCGTAGCGCAACGGTTCCAACGGCATTTCCCATGTAGTGCTCAGTCGCGCAACTCTCATTTTTATTGCTGCTGACACATCTCTCTGCACAGGGGCCCGATGCTTCCGCTGCGAGACTTGTTGAGGGAATCCTCAGGCGCAAATCCTTTTACTTTCAGCAGAGAACCGGCAAACTGGACATGCGCGCAATCGGCCGGGTGGACATAGCAAGCGTGGTCAAAGACGTGGACGTTGATAC
The DNA here is from genome assembly GCA_000310025.1 of Ectocarpus siliculosus. NCBI lineage: Eukaryota > Phaeophyceae > Ectocarpales > Ectocarpaceae > Ectocarpus > Ectocarpus siliculosus. Next base: position 1,656,509 of record FN649737.1, read on the forward strand.
ACTGCAGGTCAGGTGGTATAAAATTTTACCCTCGCGAAGATATTCAGCCCCATTAAATCACGTCGAGGTTGGCAGCACCGAACGAACCAGATCGATCAACACGCCTCGACGGCTCGCACAAGCACATGCCTTGCACACACAGCCTCGCATCCTGTGCGAAACTCCTATTTTGTTGAGACTCAGGCCCATGCCATGTGACCGGTTCCGCAGCTCTGAGGGCAGGTTGATGATCGAAGGACAGTAAACTACGTGGTGGTTTCGCCGTGCGAGCTTCTCCGAACATCGGCATCGATGCTACTGTAGAGTACGTGTAGACAAACTGGTCCTGCTAAGCGCCTTGAACAAGGTCTTCCCAGCAGTAGTGGTGAGAACTACATATTATGGACTGCGTTCAAAGAAAGTGACAGAGGGGGGGGTGATTTCGCACGTCAACTATGTCGATGTATGTGGGATTTAGGAAAACACGTGCGTTGTTCATTGGGCAACATGATGAAAAATGCGAACGGAAGAGGCAGTTAGTTAGTTGTTCAAGCACGAAGTAGCACGAGCTCCGATCATGGAGGTGTATCCGGGACTGCAGTGTAGCACAGAAAAAAATTGTGCACGAAGTGGAAGGATTCGTGCCGGCGATATCGGTACTGCGGAACGGCGTTAGCTGCGAGTGAGTGCAGCGTGCACCGCTTTGATGCGTCGCAATCACAAATAGCACGTCTTTGAAATTTGAATTGCCACGTGCCGGACGACACAAATGCACCATGTACCACAGAAAGTACGTCGATAGCCTGCGATGTGCACAGCTTGCCACCAATGTTGCCTTGCGGCATGACAGCTCGAGTGTATGCCAGAAGTGGGAAGCTCTGTCTCTGATGATGATCGTCCTGACTTTGTTGACAAGGATGGTTTGTTTCTTCTCTGGTACCGACGTATCTATAGTGCGTCGGATGATGACGTCAGGCTGTCCGAAGATGGCAATCATCACCCGCCTTTGTCATGCCGCAAGGCAACATGGTCCCGCCTATATTACGTCCCCAGAACTGAAAATGAGCCACAAGATACCCAGCATGAAACACAATACAACACACACATCTCCCAACAACAATTTAGTAGTCTGCACCTTGAAACGAAAATTACCATCATCGTGGCGTTACAATGAACGCCTAACGCCACGATGATGATGGTGATTTTCGTGTAGAGGGAGGTGTGCATGTTTGTGGCGAAATATACAGAATACTATTTGTTGTTGGGTTTGGGTTTTGTTTTGGGCACGTGTTTTTAATTTTCAGTTTTGCGGACGCTTCATGGGCGGAACCATGTTGCCTTGCGCAAAAGCTGTGTAGATCACGGGCTCGTACATGGTGCATTAGTGTCATCCAACACGTGACAATTCAAGTTTTGTTGATTGACAAACTCAACCGCTACCCAGCAGTTACAACGAGAATGTGCACATGCGCTCTACTTGTTTGATACCGTACTTTCCATGCGCAAAAAGGCAGAAACGATGCCAAACAGGCGTGCGTCTCATGCGAGAGAGGATTAACAAATGACATGTGTTGGCTTGTTTTGTTTTTTGTTTTGGATGTTTTTTTAGGTTTTCAATTTTCGGCACGCAATATGTACAATGGCGTGATTGGAGTACACGCGGCATTTACATCCGTCAGAGGGTGATGGTTTGAAAAACACATAATACTCTAGACTTCGCGAGCATTCTAGCGAGCTTGGGCAGTAGGAAAAAATAGTTTTGCTGCGTTGGCGACGTGTGCGATGACTCGTGGTTAGGATTAGCACGTGCTACATACCACTACCAACACTAACCTTCGTTCCAGCCATAGGTATTGAAGGAATCAGAATTAGAACGAGCTCGGCATATCTGCTTGATCAGCCAATCACAGCGGATTTGCACAGCTCTACCAGTAACCCTACAAGTGTCGGTTGGTACTTGGATATACGCGAGGATCTTTGCAATGTTTTGAAAACGCATCCAGTACATCGTTCCGCCGACTGTAAGTCCCAACCATAGATCTGTTCTGGGATGCTGTTGCACTTCCCCACCACCGGACACCTTCAAGAGCGACACAGCCTTGAAGAAGATGAACCACCACGGTTCTAGCCATGAAGCCACTTCATCTTCATGCTGGGCGCATGCTTGGGGTAGTCCCAGTGGTAGATTTGCCCAGGAATCTGGTTGCGCGTCTCTTCCACGACCGGGTACCTGCAGTCGAGGAGACTTGCAACAAGATACCGGGTAAAATCTAGGGTTGGGCCCCTCCAAGCATCCGCCCAGTGGGGGTGAGAGGCTCTATGGCTTGAAACCCGGTGGTCCATGTTCTGCAAGACCTTGTCGCTCTTGAAGGCGTCCGCTCCGGTATCGTTGCGCTGTTGTTCTCTTGCTGCTGCGTGTGCTGCTGCGGCTCGTCTGCTTGAGCCGTACGTGGCTTACTCCCCCAGCTTCTCCACCTTCCCAGACCTCTACGACCGAACAAGACCCCGTACCACCCGCAGGCAACGAGAGTCCCAGTGCGGCAACAACATCAGCTAGATAATCTATTGGTCCTGATATGTAGTTAACCGCATTCCGTGCCACCTTTGGATTGCAAACCTCGACACAAGGCACGAGCTTGGGTTTCAACGGAAGACGTTAACGCACGTTTCGAGGGTTCGTGTACGCATGTGCGCGTGCCCTTGTCTCTAAAGGTCGGCGACACAAGTCTACTTACTCATAGCCGTCGGGCGTACGAGGTATGTTGATTCGGTATGTCACTCGGTATGCACTTCGCCATTGGCAATGTCGGCGAAGGGTGCAGCTGCAGTTATCCCTTTGACCCCCGTTATACGTTGACCTAATGCGGAACAACAGGCCCATTTGGAGAATATCACTTTCGCAAGCGTTTCGGAGGATGACCTGCGGCTATACTCCGATCAGTGCTTCCTCAACCTCTTCCGGCTCAGCCAGCTGCTGCTCGAATATTTGCTCAGTGTCCAGGACACACTCGCCACGAGTCTTGAGGTAAACGGCCAGTCCTAGCTGTAAACGGCCCGTCCTACCTACGCTGCTCGGATGGTTGTTCCTATTGTCGCGACAGGCCCAAAAAGGCTTGCCGGGGTAACGACCAACACGGGATAGTTGAAGCAACGTTAGCATTCGTTCCTGTCGTAATCAATTGTCGGCACCGCTCCATAGCACGCCCTCCACCTAATGCCGTGCCGCGGGCTTATGATTCCATGTCGGGAGACGAAGTAGGAGGGACTTGACCCCTTCGGCACCCAGCCCCGGCACCAACAGCATCCCTTGTCATAGCCCTCCGACGCAGGAACTCTTCAAGGCTTTTGAACGCTCACAACGGTCGTGCAACCCGCAATACCGGAACAGGCTCTAGCGCTAAAGCACAGCTCTGTCCGAAGGTCCTTGGATAGGGGTAGGGCGGAGCTTCACGCCGCATCAGAAGAGGTGCAGTGCAACTCTATGACCAACGTTTTAGTTTAATGTTTCTGTGTCAGCTACGCGGGCCGACTTCATTCGCTGTGCCTCGAAAAGCACTCAAGCGTAACAATGTGTGGAATTTCTATTTCTATGCCTTAATTGGTCGAACGGAACTAGCAAGCTGGCTGGTTCTGACCGATTGCCCTTGAAGAGCAATATAGGTTACTGTTTCGACTCATCCGGCAGGGGCCAACCAGAGTTGTGCTCCTGACGCTATCCGACACAGCGAAACAAAAAACATCTTTTGTGTCCTAACTTCTGTGAGCACGTGAACCGAAACTTTCTTCGTGAGTACCTTTGAGCGTGTGGGCCCCCTTCTCTCTCTGTGGTTGTGTCCGGACAGGACCGTGCTCTCAAGCGAGAAATTCGCCAGAAGCGGGCCACCATCGCCCGGTGAGCTCTATTGTGTTTCACACCTGGTTCTACGCAACGAAGCTGCACCAATTGTACCAAGGAATGTTTGTATGGAGGCCTTACTCAAACCCACTCGACGAGAATTCCGGAGGCGGTTGATCAAGTGAAAGCATTACGAGTCAGTCGGCTCAGTAGCCGGTTTCCTCCCCGCATCGAACAGAGTGCCAAAGCGATATTCGCGTCTACGGACAAAGCCGTGCGAAAAGAGGACGCGGGTGTAGAGCATTGAGAAGCTGACTGCGATATGGGCGTATTCCACTGCTGAATGCTGTTGACGGTGAACGATGCTGGTGTTCAGGTATGAGCAACTCCTTGCCTTACCCGCACCGCCATCCGGCCGAGACGTCCCGGGAGGCAACGGCGGAGGCTTGCACTCGTGCCTCACATGCGGGAAGATGTTCACCACTGCCGAGTTCTTACAGCAACACATCGCCAGGAAGCATGCTCGGCACGCCGGTAGCTCTGCAGACACGAAAGTCGATCAAGAGGAGAAAACGGCGTATCCAACGCAGCTGAGGCTGTTCGTGCAGGTATGACGCCGTGGCATAACACGATACGTATTTTGCTAGAAAACCACCGCTAAGGAGCGGTATCTTGAGTGAAAAATGAAACATATGTTCCATGGTTGCTCTGTTTCCTTCGCAGACATCACCTCGAAATACATTGGCAGACGTTGGCCCACCGGCGGGATGTCGTAGCCGCTAGCATCCAAAGGAAGAGCTGCATTGTTTGGTGGAAAAACTCAACGGGGAATGTAGAGCGTTCAACTGAGTGAATGTCTCGAACTACACGTACGTACACTGAGCGCGATAGAAAGCTGGGCAAAACCTCAATGTTTATATGACGCCATCACTATCGAATCCGCCACTGAGATATTGGTCATTTCCAAGGTTACACAATGATACGTTACCACAGTCGACCTTTCCACGCCGATGCGCTCCAGACTAGTGCCGGCCAGTGCCTGGACATGATGGTTCAAGGGGGAGCGACGGTTGCGCAGCTGAAGGGGTACATCAACTCCGCGGCGGGTTGCGCAGCTGCTGGTCCATCAAAACGCCTCCTGTATAGGTACAGAAAGGCCCTAAATGCTGGGAGTGCTTGTACAGCGTTGAACCTGGATAGCCCTTGTCAAGAGGAGGGGGCATGGCAAGCGAAGCGGGGAATGGCGAACCACGTTTTGACTTGTCGGCCAAGAAAAACAAAAGCTACCTATGTGCAAACACGATTGTCATGCGACGAGAGCATGCACGGCTCCTCCAAGAATCCTCAACCAGTTGCATACATGCCGTTACCATGTCGTTCACGCGTGTGTTTGATAATGTTAGAGGCGTGCATCTTCGTGACGACCAGACTCTGAGAGAGTGCAGCATCCCACCAGAGAGCCAGCTGGTACTTATCGACACGGAGGTAAGAGAGAACGCCCTGTCCGACCTACTTAAATAAAATAGGAACACATTGGGTGACAAGGCCGCAGAGAGACTATATAGGCTTGATTCCAACGCCACAAAAAACGAGAGGATTCAATGTAGAAAATGCAGCCGGAAAATAGCAGCCGGAAAATGCAGCCGGAAAACCACGAATTTGTGATTGCTAGTTTTCATCGAAGGCGGCCTCGTCTCGCCTGCCATCAGTATCAGTATCAAACGATGCCGAGGAGGAAAATACGTCAATGTCGCCATGTTGCGACACTTCCCGTGTGTCGCAGCACAACCCCACCATAAAATCGTGCTAACCCATCACGACTCCCTAACAACCGAGAGATGCTTTTATCTCTACCACGAGGGGTTCCACCAAAAATGTCGGCGTTCGGGAGCGTCATCACATTCCCCCGTTGCCACTATGGTAGCATGCAAAGCGTCGATGTGCCATTTTTTCGTTGGTGTTCGTAAACTGAGGACTCCGTCACCTTATGTTTATGTTGCTGTGTTTCATGAAGTCCACAGTAGAGGCAGAGAACAAAAGAACGGCAGGAGAAGAGGACAACGGAAAAGCTGCCGCCGTTGCTGCTCAAGAATCAGCCGCAGCGAAGCAAATGGCGACCCTCGTGGACCTCATGCGACAGCAAATGGAGTGGAACATGAGGAGTGAGAGCGGCAGGCGGGAGAAGGATCTAGGGTCGGCCGAAGCCCTAGAGACGAGAATGAGAGGGATAGAGGTATTATTACGTTCTCCCGTAAGAGTATGCTGTCCCGCTACCATCCTGCTTTGATTTCTGCATCCAACGTGGCTGGGACGACTCCTCCGCGCTGTTTCTTTGACGTGCTAGAAGTGACAACTGGCCTATGGTTGCCCCGCTCAGTTGTCAGGCTCAACCTTTGGTAGGGGTGAGGTTAGAGGAAAAGATCACCCGTCCTTCCGAGTTAGGAGGAGCTTGGTCAGAGAGCAGACTCACTTTGTTGTTCAGAAGCAAAGTGTGTAGCTGAAGTCAAGCCCCCACTTCAGACTGCCTCGAAGCGCTAGGTAGTGTGTCCTCTACTTTTCACCGTTCGTTGTCGTTTTCTTCATTCCGTTGTTGCTGTCTTTCTGGGCGATGCTTGTTTTAAACCGTTCCCTCGACTTTTTTTCCCATTCCGCCAGGTGTCATTCCTCTCCTTTCAATGGTGTACAAGCATTCCGCCTATCCCTCCGTATTCACCCTTTTGTTCGTAACTAGGGATGTCCTTCTCCGTCCTTCTAGCATGCGTCAACTCTCTCTGTTCACTTTGTGCGTTCGTTTCGTTCTAGGCGTCGCTACCTCGGCGGCTGGAGGAGTTCATGGAAGAGAGCGTCGGCGACCTCAAGGCCTCAGTACGCCAGGTGCCGTAAACCCACAGCAAACACAGCGGTGACCTTTGGAATATTCGACTGCCGTCCCTGGCCAAATATGTGCGTGTTGTGCAGCATGTGCGGATGACATCGTGTCTTGAAGGCGAAGCCCACGACAGCTTGCGATATCATTTGACCTGGAAATATGTTCTGGGAGGTATGCAGCATTATCGAGGCTTAGGTTTGGCTAGGCAAGAGAAGTGTCCGCCTCGGAAACAGCCCTCCTCAGTTCTCAGACGATGAGTTGGGCACGAGTAGCGTGGTCCAAACGATGTTGCCGCGCCAAGACTGTAATCGCGTTTCAGGTAAGCCACGACGAAGGCACTTTCACTCGTTGCTCGCTCGGTCGTTCCACCCGACAACGCGGCACTCTTCCCAAAGGCTCTAGACGGTATGGAGGAACTGCATGCGAAACGGTCGAATGCTGGGGCGATTCAAGATGATGAGGACGAGACGAGGAGAAAGGAGCAACAGGTGAGGTGGGGCCACGCACATCTTTCAATGGTTGCGCTGGAATGACCGGTACATATTCGAGGCGCGCCCTGGAAAATAGTGTTGGGGTATGACGTGTGGCGGCGGATCGTACCCGATAGTAGTGACGAGGCAACTAAGCGAACAACACATGATGTTGCATACCTATTCTACCGTGGCGCTTAAAAACAGTCGTGGCTTCGGCAGAGCAAAGGGGAAGCCCACGCCGAAGAAGCTGCAGTGTCGGCTATCCATACAATATCACCACCCTGTTATGCCCATTCGATGTGAAAAACAACCCTCCGCACTATTGATTAACATTCAGACCCAGCCTGAAACAAATGATCACTTCGGTAAGGAACAGAGACTCAATTGGTACCGAAAAACGAATGTCGGGGGTTAGAAATGCAGATCAGCGGAGGATCTTGTACTTCATTCTAAATGGTAGTATCGAAGACGGCGATGGAATATGACCCTGAGCCTCGACCCGAACTTGATTGACGTTTATTTATTGCGGGTCCGTTCCCATAGGAGAAGTTGCGTCTGGCCTCGCTGTCGGCGGATATGGAACGCGTTTCCAAAGAGAATTCAGCCTTACTGCAGGAGTTGGCCAAGCTCAAGGCCCCACAAGCAGCGGCAAGCCCTACCAGCGCAAGCACTGTCCAAACCCCAGCGGCTGTGGTCGTGGTGAAAGAGGAATCATCTCGACCTGAGGTGGGGGGGGTGCGGGTTGTAAACGGGTAGTGGCTTGCGTGGACGACATGAAGAAGGCTTGAGCCATTGAATTCCGGCTTGCGCAGTCATATTGGTTCTTGGTGCACGATTTGCATGCCTTGGATGTGACAGACCGAGGTTGGAAGCTCTTGGGTTACTCGACAGTTGTGGGGAAAAGGCTTCTCGGAAGCTTTTCTCGTTCCATCCTGAGTTTTCGCTGAAAAGCACGGAATCTGCCGAAGTGAAATTGAATGTCACCTGTCTACAGTACTGCTACCACAATAACCATCGTGCGAGCACGTAATCATGCACCATACAACCTTTGCGTGAAAACGGCTCCGGCGTTTGCCCGCCGTAGGGTCGCCATCCAAGACAAGGCCCTACAGACTGCGTGAGCACAATGTAGTTGGCACGCGAGGCAACCCACTTTTCTGCCGTGTTAGAAAACGAGTCCCAGCCACACGCATGAATACACTGCGCACTCCTTTTCTTATCCAACGAAATGCCCCTCCACGGTTCTTCATAGGTTTCGAAAGCTGTCTCTGAGGACCCTGTGGCACCCCCTCCCAACCCATCGCGCAACACGTCAATTTGGGAGTTGGTGAGTTCTAGCGTGACTATTCGAGGTGATCCACTGCCATGCATCGTTGTAAGGTCTCATTTACGTGGGGTACCAGTACCACATTGACTGTGGTCACAATCCCCAGCCTGGTACGTCACGTGTTCGGGGCGCTACGAGTGAGTATCTTTGCCGTGTGGATATCAAAACATGATGCAACGGCGCACGTGGAATGACGTATCCACCTCAAGTTTCAGCCGCGCATCCACTAGACAAGATATCAGTTGGGTCGGTCTTTCGCCCAGGACTCATGTACTGGCAGGTGCACGTTGTCTGCTTCAGTTTGTCAGGCACATATGTAGGTAAAACGACCCCGGATAAATAACAAAAAACAATGTCAAGGAAACGATGGCAAAAGCCGGACACTTTGTCCTATGTACGACCGCTGCCAGCCATTTACACAATGTGGGGCTGTTCAGGGTTAAAGCGGACAATACTTGATTTTTCCTAAAGGGGGATGGCCATGACCGCGTTGTTGGTGGAGTAAGTCTATGATTCCTGCTGCATCTTCTCTCATCTGCGCTGGAACGTCTTGGGTTCACTCTGTTGGCACCTCGTGTGCCGTCCTTCTTGCGTTGACTCTCACTTCAGACATTCCCGGCGAAAGGCTCGAGACAAGCCGTCGTCGTCCAAGTGTCGCGGAAATCCACGTGCGAGACTGTGTGCGAGTCTATCGCCGAGAAGTTAGACGTCGCCGACGCAAGGATCGTCTTGCGTGACAAAAGCACAGGCAAGATTCCGTAAACAATCTTTAGTTCGCCGCGGCAAGAGTGCACAACTCTCGTAAAGGCTTGAGCCAAAAGCACATTTCTCTAGGGGTGTTGGCCTGGGAACAAGGTTAGACTTGTCGATTTACGGCCGTGAGCACGCAATGGAAACTGCAAGATTGGAAGGGGTCACTACCCTCCGCCATATCGGGTGAAGCACAATGTAGTAGCACCCCCCGCCGCTGCCCTCAAAACCAGTTCACGCATTTCCATGAGACAATCCACGATTCTGCGATCGATGTCAGGTGCAATGGTCCCTCTAGAGGCGTTGTCAAACGAACTCCAAGACCTGTACGGCAGGGGTTCTTTAAAGTTGGAGGTGCTGCAAGGGCATGTGCTATCCGACAACGCGGTGAGGGCAAGCTCAAGGTTAAAAGTTCTTCGTACGATATAGTCTAAGACCTTTAGAACATCCATGTATTCGGAGAAGTCGACACAAGAGATCGCCTAGCCCACTGGACGGGACGCTGTTAAATTACAGATAGGTACAGAGGAGAAAGAAACGTTGGTTCTTCGAGTACTAGAAACCAAGTGAACGTCAGGGCTACGAAACACATCACAAGTTCAACGGTTGGGTCAGACAAGGGAATCTGTGCCAGAGTGCGCGAGATCTCAAAACCATCGTACACACTCTTTCAATATATCCATGTTTTGCGGTTCTACGATGCATGATTTGCAGATGGGAGAGCCCTTTCGACTGTCCAGTGCCTCACAACGTGTCTGACTTGCTTATATTACTGTCTCCAATTCTTCGTCTGCTACTTCCGAATATTGGCCGACATCGGATAGAATACGCGTGCACCTTGACGCTACTTATTGATGTTGCTCGCTGAGTCATACTTGATGATCACGACGATTTTCATTTTTGTTTCATCAGGTGGACGGACTGGTCGAATTCTACGAGCAGAATGTGCCAATTCAAGCTAAGGTACGCGAGAAAGGCAGTTCATTCAGTGCATCACCCTCATCGCATTGTATGGTTCACTCTCGTCGCGTCTGTTGGGGCTCCTGAAGTAGACTATATGCGGATTTGAATACTTGGTTGGCGGGGTCACGCCAGGGTCAACAACAAAGAGTATATACGTGTGTACCTAGCCCACGTCTCCCCGCGTGGGCGTCCCTGAACCCGTGCTGGTCGTTCCTCTTGCTTCTCGAATGAGTTCAACGCTCTAGCCACTGTGTACAAACATTCTAAACCTGCCGTGTATCGATATTGACAACTTTCGCAGTTTGGTGCTTGTGTTGGTCCTTTCTTTCCGAGCGCATAGGAATTACTCGTGGTATTAACTACTGAGGTGTTCATTGCACATTCGCCTCTGTTGATATCACGAGACTACCGACGGTAACAACATTCGGTATGCAATCCTACACGTTTCACAGGAGTCTTCGGTGGTGGGACAGTCTATGGCCGAGATCGATTTGGCTGCCAAACGGCACGTCAAAGTCGGCCAGAAGGGGAAGGGGGGCGACGGAGCTTTACTGGGACAATGGGGAGATCATGGCGAAGACGGCAATGACCACGCCGAAAAGCAGGTGGGCACAGGAAACATGGGGAAACTACGTTGCCACATGTTGCTCAACATCGTGCCAAGTATTGGCCAAGGCGCAGGCTAGGTTCAACAGGGGTGGTGGCTATCATGGTGATGGTGGGGATGAGGCTTCTGTCCGCCGAGAAGGGCGTTCTCAGTCCCAAACCGATTGGACACCGGGGTATGATCCGGAGTGAAAAGCAACCCCCCTCGGGCTGCACTGTACTCTCATGTGCCGCGATAGGTCTCAGATGGCTTCCTTGAAGGGACACACATACCTTCTTCAAGAATACGAAGCTAGACTTCTCATTAGCACCATGTGACCGAGGCCTTTCCAGATCGCGTGTAGATCGCGCCCCGCTTGCACACGTAGAAGATCAACAAAAACCCAAGCATGATGTATCCAGCCGTGGACTTGTAGCATCTGGCAAGAAGTCAACATCATGTGCCGTCGCCGAGTTAGTATCAAACCTTTCTGGTGTTACCTTCTTCGGCCAGGTCGAAAGCATCCGCGCACAGCTCTCGGCAACCCTGACCTCCGAACGCTTCCCGGCCAACAACACCGACCTCTCCAAGAGCGTCAGCATCAGCCGCACCGCCCCTGGCCTGGGTCTCACCGCCAGCAGCACCCCCAAGGGCGGCACCGATGGCCTTGAAGAAGACGATATATTTGGCGATACCGAGGGGGAGGACCACCTGTCACTTGCGGAGCTCGAGAGGACAGTGGAGGAGAGGAAACGGTTGCGACCACCTGGAATGGAGCGTCAGGTGCCACAATTTACTTCGGTTTTGTTGTAATACTTCGGATGCGCGCCTCGCGGCATGAAGACAAGCTTAAACTTGTCGGGGTTCGTTGTGCTTCGCTTGAAGGTGCTTTGGCCTGGATGGAAATTGGGTGGGTGCAAATACTTGGACTTGCCCGGGGGAAAAGAACTACGTTGACGATGTCGAAAGAACCAGGCGGGCACAGTCTTCTTGCGCCTTGCAGATCTCATTCCGTTGCTTTCATATCGATTCCAATTGTATCCATATATCGCAATGCCGTTAGAAGCTGACGTCCACGCCAAACCAAGAGCCATTCCTGCGGGCGTATTCCGATACAAATTCGGCCTGGCCATTGCATGTGGTATTTTGCCGGCGTCATGCCCGTGCACCAAAGCACGTCAAGGTTGACGAACAAAAAGACTGTGTCCTCACTCAGCAGTGAAGTTGATACAATCCTTTCCTACCCACCTACTTCACTTTGCTCTTGCGCGCTATTCATTGTGCCAGATGGAAAGCGTGTCAAAGTCCATGGAAAAACAACTCAACCAACTTCTGGAGAAGGCGGAGGAAGAGCTGCAGCAGCTAGAGGAAGACAGCCTCGGGTACGGCCCTTTGGAAACGAAGAAAAACTCAATCAAGATCCACCGAGATGCACCCATGCGACCAGTCCATAGTCGCGATCTGCATTTGATGGTGGTGACCGCGATGATCGTCTGTGAATCCTTAGACACGTGTTGGTTCTTTAGGCGCGTGGAACCAGTCCATAGTCGCGATCTGCGCTTGATGGTGGTAACTGCGATGATCGTCTGTGAATCCTTAAATGCTTTCTGGTTCTTTATGCGCGGGTACGAGGTGTAGTGAACCTCCGAACAGGCGAGACCTCGTCTTACAGGGCACACGCCCCCTCCCCCGTTTATCCCTTTCGTCTTCCAGGAGTGATACCTACAGCTCCACCGATCCCTCGGAATACGCGGCTGTCCCGCCCTTAGCAGACTCCGCCCGAAACGGCAGGAGCTTCCAGGCGGTGGACGCGGAAGATGGCGGCCCATTCGGCAACTCACGCCAACAGCGGCACAGTCTCGAACCGCGCTCAAAGCGCCCGGGGGAGGGAAGGCTAGAGGACGAAGACATTCCCAAGAGTGACTGGGGCAGGACATTGGACACGACGGTCTCTATCCCGGAGGGCGCGGAGGAAAGGGCCGACCAGCACGAGGCGAACGCGTCCCGTGAGCACGCCCTCCAACACGGTGGTATTTTTGGCGATAGTGACAAAGAGGATGCTGCACCAACGGGGATGGCGTAGGGGAAAGGAGATGTGGACATGACCGCGCTTGGTGCCTCGGTGGAATCCCGGGGAAGGAGGGAGAGGCTGATTTTCCGTGTGAATTCGGTGACTGCGGTGGCGGACGCCAGTCTGAAAGGAGATATCCGTTGTTTGGCGTAGGTGCGAAAGATCTGAGCTTGCGGTTGCCGATCAGCGTCGTTCGTGGCATCCCTGCAATGTCTGCCGGATGTTCCTCGGAGTCCGGTGTCAGGTTCTCGGATAGGTGGTCCTCCGTACATGTCAACCATTTCTCAACGCTCTGTTTCAATGCCCAGCCGGTGAGTTCGCCGCAGGTGGTGTGGAATGACTCGTAGTCTTTGACACGTACGAAAGCTATTCATGCCAAACCCTGAGCCTAATCCTATTCCTAACCCTAAACCTAACCCTAAACAATAGAAACAGCGGGGAACAGCACAGCCTAGCCCTGACCCTAGTCCTATTCCTAACCCTAGACCTGACAATATTAACAGGGGGGAACAGCACGAGGTGTTCGGTTCTACACGATGTCACGCCAAGCGTCTGGCTTGACCTCTCAGCAAGCAACGGCCTTGGCCGGACGACACCGACACACCAAGCACTGTCGATTGACAAAAATGCTCCCCACAGCAGTAGTTGTAACGATACATCCCTCATTGACCGCAGTATTGACTGCTTCAGCTACGATGGTCGTCACAAGCTGGCTAGTTGATTGAACGGAGCGCACGAAAAACACTTTCAGCCGGAACAATTCGTCGGAACATCTCCTCACGCCTTCGACTTGTTGATTTACCATTCTTCGTGCGTGCACCACCCGCACCTTCAACACCCACACAGAAGATAGCCCTGACCACAATAACCCATCCCTGGCGTAGCCGTTGATGTGCATTGCCCCCTCTCCCAAAAGATATTGAGCTGCTACCAAAACCGCTGTGGCTTTACGATTCTTTCCAACCCTGAACATCAGCTTGTGCAACAGCGCTTTCGTCCGCTTGGAGCCAGGCTCCAGTACTGTGCAGCACAGATCCCCCTGACATCTTCACTATCGGACTAAGCCAAAATGTCTGACCTTCCCACGTATTCGAAGTGGTGGCCATCACGGTCAGCAACCGATAAGAAAATCAGCAACAATAGACGGACGCGGCAGCGCGTGTGAGGTTGTTGTAGTCAGCACGTATCGTGTCAACCTGCTGGCCAATGAAAAGACGCCAGTTCAACTTGAGCTGTATGGAACCAACCAAATAAGAGAATCCGGGATCCAAGCGGTGGTTCGGAGCGTGAAACTCAGAGAAGTGCGCAATTGTGGAACGAGGGTCTCGGCACAGGAGGGGGGCAGATCGACGAGGACGCATACCAGATACACATACGAAGTAGGCGGCATCCCCTCAACAACACACAATGCCACGGCTCAAACTCCCCCACGCCTTCCTTTACTTCCACGCTATATTTACAAGAATGAAACCACGAGGCGAAAAATCCCCTCCTCCTGCGCGCGCACGACCCAGTAAACGCATGATCGGAAGGCCTCCTCGTCGACCCCTTGTATCCTCTTACTGCCCTCGTTGTTGCTACGATGCCTTCCCCGGCAAGGTTGCTTTTCGTCTCGAGCGCCAACGGCCTTCGCTACTACTGCACCAGCCGCCGCCGTTGATCCACAGATCTCCACCATCGCCCTTCCTGCTTCCTCGCCCCCCCCGACGAGATCTCCCGACCAGTCCGCTTCCCGCGCCCGCATCATCACGACCCAAGACCGGCGACGCCATGCCCTCTCCGCGGGAGCCTTGGCCAGCACGATGAGTATCCGTTCGCGCATGGCCGGGTCCCCGCGTAACCTCCCAGCCTCCTCGTCCAGCCCATCTCCCAGCACCTCAGCGCAGGTGTGGTTATTGTTGTCTCGTGCGGCTTCGTCCGCGCCCCGGTGGAGCAGGGTGGAGACGATCGCGAAGTCCATCATCGAGCAGGCGTGATGCAACGGCGTTTCCCCGTGGGAGTTGGTCGCCGTAAAGTCAGCCCCGGCCTGCTCCAACCGATGAAAGGGGCCAGGGGTTCCAGGTCAAGAAAAGTATGCAATGTGCCATACAACGGTAGGTTGGTTCTTCAGTAGTGTCCATGGAAAGGAACAAACCCGTTTGGCTGTCTGGGGATGGAACAATGTACGTAATCATTCCCACGACAAAGTGAGCGAAACGAGACACTCAAACGCAAACACCCGTACCTCCAGTAAGGTCGTGAGAACGCCGTAGGATCCTTGAAAAGCTGCCAAGTGTAACGGCCTGTTGAGCGTGCCGGCCTGCACCTCCTCCGTAGACGCTCCCGCTCCCAAGAGACATCGGGCTACTTCCACGTTGTCCACCGCGGCAGCTGGGGTTGAAGGGTCGCGTGGAAGGGTCGAAGAAAGACAACTTGTGACAAGCGAAATGATGGGCAATGTAGTTAGCCTACGGGTGGGTGTATTGCACAGTCAGGCCCCAACACATTAAGGTGAATAGGATGCAAGCCACGATGCACACAGAACCACCCTGGGCACAAACGTACCGATGTGCAAACTCGTGACTCCTTCGGTGTCCGGAAGGTCAACGTCTGCACCCCAGCGCAGAAGCTCCTCGGTGACGGCTCTGTCGCCCAGAGTCGCAGCAGCATGCAACGGCGTCCGCCGCTGCCACCCGCCGCTCCGGATGTTCACGTCCGCTCCAGCGGCCAGCAGAGCCTTCACGGCTCCCAGCCCACCCCTTCCGCTCGCGCAATGCAAGGGAGTGAACCCTTGGGTGGTCAGGGCGTCCCTGTTGGCTCCTCCCGCAAGCAACACGTGCACCATGCCTTCCAGTCCTCTCCCGCATGCAATGTGCATGCTAGCGAGACCTTGGAACGTTGCCTCGAGATCGGCGCCCGCCTGAATAAGGAGATGGACGACCGAAGCGGGAGCCTTGATGGTGGCCCTGTGTATGGGTAGCAGACCACTGTCGTCTCTTTCGTTTAGCACATATCTGTGAAGGCAGCAAGACCGTCGAGAACGGCGAATTTTGTCAGTCAGAGGCTCCAATCAAACACGGTATGTGCCGGGAATATACTGCAGCTTGCATCAGATTCACGACCGTGCACCACCGCCCGCCATGGTCCCACAAATTGAGTGAACGTGTTTTTCTTGCGTGTGTGTGATTTGACGTGCCGTTCAAGCTGCGGACAGGTGCATGCTCAAGCGCGCACCGCAAGACACCGCAAGACACACCCACCAGCTTGCCACGAGCTTCTCGTAAAATGGCACAATGGTGGGAACATGCCAACTCCGAGCATGTGCGTATATGGGTCACAGGGGTTGTGGCGGATATGCATGCGGTCGGCGACTTGGAAATAGTCTTCAGCATGTTCGTGATAGTTGCTGCTGTGTGTGTCGACAGAGTAACGTAGGCAGTTTGAATTGCGGGACTGTCGGCGTTGCAGATCGCTGAGTAGCCACATATTATCAGAACAGCGAGGAACGTTCAGCAGGAATGTTCTTTGTGGATAGTGCATCAGCCAGAGGATTCATGGTACGTTGTGAAGTACGTTAGCCCCTGTTTAGTCTCTTGTGTTTCGATGTTATTGTGTTCCGGTATTGTGTTCTGCTTTTGTGCGTTGGTCGAGCGACATGGATGGTCGCCCCACCCTTGCTCACTCCAGTCTGCTACCCTGTCTCTCGAGCCAAGGTCTCAACAATACAACATATTTTCCCCAGAAGCAACGAAGTTTCCAACACAGCAGCCACAAGACACAAAAAAAACTGCAGGAGATGCTTGTCACGGGTATAGCTGTTATAGGATTCAGATGTGTAGACGGAACATAGAAGAGAATGGTTCCTTCTAGAAGGCGCGGAGAGATGTAACTCCCCGCGGAAGGATAAAATAGGGGATAGGGTCCAGTAGCCCCTGCTTGTACTGAGGATCCTGCGCCCCTTGGTGTCATTCCTACCGATACCCAAGGCAACAGCCACTGCTGCTGCTGTTCTACAAGAGAAATAACAAGTGAGTTCTTCATGGGTCTACCAGACTTCATCACGCGTGCATACCACCACATAGCCGCCTGTAGGGGCTATTGAAACTCGGAATTCGAACGGGACTTCAGCAGCACCAATCTAGAAGTTCGGAATTCGATGACTGGAATGGTATACTACTTGTAGGTTGTTGTTGTTGTTGTTGTTGTTGTCTTAACATTAAAAACCGTTCCGTTCTCTCTGCCCGGTACGTTCTTCTGTCCGTACTAGTCAACACTTGACGGGGTCGATTCCCGTGGTCACAGGCTAACTTACCCAAAAAAAGGTATACGAAAATAAAATGGATCCGAAGGATGCCTTCGCTGACTTCGCCGTGTAGGGCGAGCCTAATCCATCGCCCTATGCAGCGTCACTTGCTGTGAATGTGAATCTTCATGTCTTGATCGTGGACAATGGTTCCGACCAGAAAAATCCCCCTGATGATACGAACCTCGCCTGTGGCAGTGTACACTCTTGTTGCTGAGAGTTTTGTAGCAGTTCGTTGTCTCTGGTAGATAGAAGCATGCTTCCTGATCCTGCGAAGCACCCACCCACACCGTTCACCCCGGAGTCTACACACTGTAGTCTATATAATGCACTCCCACAAGGGTCGGCAAAGTACGGGAGGAATTCTTGCTGAACGGCGGGGACGGAACGGGTACCATTGCTGCGCATGCGAATAGCGAATAGCAGCACATGCTTGCTCTCTGCTGACTGCGCACTTATAGCTCGAAGCCCCGTAGGCGTGCCAGGGGATCTCGTGTGCAGAACTTGCAAGAGCACTACGTGTGTGATGCCCGTTTTTTTTGACACACGAAACCCTCTCGCAAACACTTTTACATGTACATACAGCAATACTCCCCGTATCGTCATGTGCATACATACCTTCCACCCTGTTTTAACGCACACGCCACACTCGCATTGTCTCCCGTCCCGATCGCTCGTACAAGTCGGTTCAAGCATCTTCTTCTCCATGCCTGCTGGGCCTCGGGGTTGGGCATTCCTCTACGACACTAGATGTTCGTGTGAACGCGGTGTTGCCTAAACGCGAAATTCTTGCAGTGGGAGGAGAGGCCCCTGGTGTGTGCACGGCCACGAGCCACGGGTGGGAGATATGCGATCGAATGGAACCTTTCTTCGGGATTTGACCGTTTTCTGCCTGCTTGGCCTTGATGGCGTCTTCTGCAAGAAAGATGCGTGCGGGGTATGGCGGGTACGCTTTTGCGCATGCATGGTGGTGGAAGTTTATTTTTCCTGAAGTTCCAATGGAAGGTGACGTTTACAGTTTCAGTTCCGATTTTTTGCGGGTTGAATTTGAAGTTTAAATTTTGGGCTGAGAGAGAGCTTGAGACGCGTGGTAGCTGTTCGTGGGCAGCCAGTTGGCTGATATTGCTAGTCTAGCAATAGTGCACATAGCTGCCGGAAGACATTTTATATGTCGTACCTCTTCCCATCATAACATAAAAGATCCTTCTGCATGAACAGCAACGGTCGTCGCTGCGCGCTGAAATGCGGAAACTGGCGGCACAACTACAACTACGGTAGTACGTATGCGGAGCCCCCGTGGGAGCACGGGGGGGGGGCACACGCAGAGGAGCACCCAACCCAACGGCAAAACAAACATCAACCAAAGGGATGAGTCACGAGTCGAGAGCGAGAACATCTCTGCAACAGGAAGGCTGGAGTGAAGGAGGAGGTCGTGAACGTGTTCCTGAATTCTTGGGTGCCAAGGTGAATTCCCTTCCCAGCTACCAACACAGCAATTTCGGTTGGTGAGATGTCAGATACACGGCCATTCGTTGCTGTTCGTGCCTTTCGTACTTTCCGTTGTATCGTAAGAACAACCACGACTAGATTGTACATTATTCGCTTGATGAATGGCATGGCCCTTGCCCTGTCGAAAGGTACAATGCTCTGGCGGACGACTTCTTGCTCTCATATACGTCATATTTTTTTTTTTAGACAGGGGCGAAGGTAGCACCGAAGGATAGGCGTCTTTGTGTTTTTTTTTCCGCGCGGGAAATATTAGCTCTTCTTGCACAGAGCGCCGCCTGCGGACAATGTATCCACAGCAGCAGCAGCAGACCAGACCTTCAACGCGGATGAGGAGCAGCATATACTGGACCCGTCATACATGTATACTGAAGCCTCCTATGATGAAGTGCATATCTTTCTTGCATATGCATAGGAGCTGCTGAGTATGCCGCTGCTTGCCCCCCACCCCCTGCCGTCGGCCGCAATCGTATTTTGTTTCTCCGCAAATGGTACTGCTGTAGCCCCAACTATTTTGTATCTTTTCAATTAAGGAATAATAAAAAAGTACTTTCTGACGCTATGAATCCATTGCTAATCTGTCTCAGACTCTTTTCTATGATAGAGATGGTTTCGTTGTGTCATATTAAGAAAAAAAAAAACACACACACACACACAGAAAGACTACTCATTCGAGGTATACCCACAGTCGAACGGGATGTGGTGGAGTCTTTTCAGTGAGTGGAGTCAATATACAATACGAACGTCGCCCCTCGCTGAACTTGTGCACCATCGTCGCTCCTCACGCCAACAGTTTTTCTTGTGCAGCAAAAACAACGACAGAAGTTTTTTCTTTCTCGTCTATTGTACGCCTTACGGATATCAAGGGCGTCTGTGTATTTTTGCCTGCCGTCTTTTCTCAAAACGTCTAGGTTGTAGCAGTGTTGAGGTCGTCGGCACACACACCATCCGCGCCCGAACGTAGCAGGGCCACTTACTTGGCCTCATATTCGAATGGTAAATGCATCTACGGACGGACACGGTGCCTACGGCGGTCTAGACCGTGTTCAGCCTCTGTGTAGACGCCGACTATCAATGGGCGTCGATCCAGCCGGGTGAATAGAAAGGTCTTTGCAATCTTAGGCGCTGCTTAACCGCAAAGGAAGTAATACCAATTCTGGTAAATAGGAGAGCGACGTTGCCGAACCCCTCTTAACTGGCTTCATCTACAATATTGGAAATAGCGCTCAATCATTTTACCAGTGAGCATTTCTGTCGGCCATGCTGCTGTGCTAAGGTCGGTAATCGATCTATGCCCTGCGCTCGATTTCTCACGCCTGCACCTCGTGCTACCGTGCCGACAGGCGAACTTCGGCAACACCAGCCCTCTACTCCTCGAGACGGCACGCCGTGCGCGCGTGGCATCACCGCACACCACTTTCGCGAGGAATGCCTGCTAGCCCGCTAGGAAACCCGCCGCCGCAGGCGACGAAACGAAGAGGCACTAAGGACGACGGGGACAGAGATGTAGGGGTCGACAGGGACGAACAAGAAGCCTTGAGCGAGGGGGAGGCGGTGGCGAGAGGGCTAGCGGAGGAGCGGATGAACCGCACGCTGTCGCTGCCGGAGTGCCCGTGCCTGCGCCAGCCGCGGGTCGTCAGCTACGCCGAGGTTGGCGACCCCAAGGGCTTCGTTGCGTTCTTCATCCTGGGGGTGGACTCTCACCGTTACATGTCGTTCCTGCTGGACAAGCCTGCCAGGGCCAGGGGGGTCCGGCTGCTCTGCCTTGACCGGCCGGGGAGGGGAAGAACGAGCGACTTCGAGGACGAAAAGTGAGCGCCAAATAACACATGGAGAAAGTACCGTAGGTGACACAAGATAGCACCCCCCCCCCCTGGACAAAGGCTCGGTTACTCCACGATGAACATGATGCGTAAATCAATCGGACGGTTTTCGGGAAGTTGTCGACGAGACGACCCCACCGCCGACGTTTTCGACACTGCCACTCTTTCTGCTGTGTGGAGAATTCGAGCTCTGGAAGTCGGTCCAAGGGATGTGATATCTTACGTCACGTCCGATATCCAGGTACTGTAGGTTGAATCGTGCCAACGCCTGAAGGAAAGCAGCGGCAAGGCAAGACATCTTGTCTACGGTCCGTGCACAACAATTTGTGCATTCACGTTTTGTGCGATTACTTTTTTTTTTTTAAGAATTGGAACGTGAAACAACGATGGTCGTGACCGCCTCGTCGAGATACGTCGATAGCTGCAGAGTTTTTTTTTGTTCTGACGATATGCAACAATTTTGACACAAATCATACACGGAACCCCCTGAACACGACATACATCCCCTCTGCATTCACGGAACCCCCGACCGTACCCCCGAAGCCCCCCCTCACCCTCTACATTACGGACACCACATGCTAGCATTTGTACAGATACCACGCAGACGCATGATCGACAACACCGTTGGACGTTAAAAGGCACAACAGATGAACATTGACGGGTCTATACATGTACATAAACCTATACAAACACTCGAGGGCAGTCAATCGTAAGGGAGTGAGTGCTGAAAAAAAGTAGAAGGCCAACATGAAAGAAACGGAAACATGCACAAGGCGCCCAACAATCCGGCAAAGCTACCACGAACTTAAAAAACACGCACATCACGACGCAGCGTTCTCGGCCACGTCCATCAAAAATGCGCCGTCGTGGCCATCCGAGAGTGCATCATCAGCGCCGGGAGATGGAAGATAATGTTGCAATGCCGGCTTCGGCTTCTTCGAAATCGCCCGACCATCGGCTCCGCGGCTGCGGAACTTCTTCTTCTTAGGCCGTCCCCTAGGCTTCCCCATGGTGCTTGCGTGCGTGTTTCGTGTTTTGGGCCGCAACGTGTGCGTGTTGTGTGTGCGTGCGTGTTGCCCCATCCAAAAAAAAAACTCCCATGGGGACGGCACAACAAAATGTGGAATATCTCGGAAACCAGATTTTTCCCAACAAAACCCAGCAATATAGACCTAGTACTTGAGGAGAGGAATCGATTGCCGCTGTTTATTTTGAAATCGGTCGGTTAGTTATCACCCAAAAAAGAATTCAAACTGATGCTCTACAGTCGATTTTTGAGCGATATCTCCGTCCATTCACAAAAATTCGAGAAAAAAAAAAAACGACCTTGCATATTGCGAGACGCGTTCAAATCCGTAGAGTTTTTGTAAATCGGCAAAGAACACACCCCTGGAAAAAGAATTCAAGTTTTCCCGGTTTTGTGCCGATAAAAAGTCAAGAAAAAAAAAAAAACGTCACTCCATGCGCCTGGAAACAGGGCGTTTGCCGGTACTTTCAGATGTCGGAACACCACCTGTGTGCAGAGAAAAGTTGTCATTTGTGCCGGGAAATTTTTGGATTTTCTGTTGTGCACGGACTATATGTACCGCGGTCGGTTCGAGTAGCAAGCGCATGGCGATGTTTGCCTGCCTTGTCTTGAAGAAACCTCGAGCCTTAAATGAGGATCCGGGGACCAAGAGCTCTGTGAAATGACCCCCAGCTGGTTTCTATACGCGTTTCCCTTCATTCGTGTAAGCACACATCGCCTTTTTGTCACTCTTGCGTACACCACGTACGTTTCGAGGTGGTTAATGTCGTGGACGGCATCAGGTGTAGCCAAAGTGATCTTTCGTTTTTCCCACCCTTGTGTTCCCTCGAACGTGGCATGCATGAGGGTCATCTAGCAATAGGTTTGGCCAAGCGTGTGTCCATTCGCCGACCCGAATTCCCTCGAGCCTAGCATGCATGAGGGTCGTCTAGAAATAGGTGTAGGGAAGCGTGTGCCCACTGGTCTGCCCTTGTATTCCCTGAAAACCTGGCACGCATGAGGGCCATGAGAAAATCGCGTGGATAACCGCCTACGAAAACCTGCACGCACGGTCTCACACCCGCAGGGCAAATCGCATCCTCGACTTTCCGGAGGTTTTGAGGCACTTCTGCGTAGAGGCGGGGATCAAGTGCTTCTCGTTAGTGGGGCAGTCTCTCGGTGCGAGCTACGCGTTGCGCTGTGCACAGGTGTGTGGGCATGCTGCTGGAGTTGCCGAGGCGCTATTTGTTTAGCGGGGGAAGCTGGTGTTATTGTAGCTGGCGCTGGGCTCCTGCTGCTCCTCCTTTTATGGGCTGATCTCTCTCTCTCTCCTGTGTTGTGTACCGTATGTTGCGTAATATACCACACCCCCTGTACCTAATTCCAAGCCTCCGTTGTTCCACGACGAAGACGACGCCGAAATCAAATGATACGTTTTCGGAAAGCTCTCGACGAGACTGTCCCAAAGCCGCCATTTCCGGCACCTTCGTTCCTTCTGCTGTGGAGCAATCGAGCTTTGAAATTCCGTCCAGGGGGTGTGATATCTTACGTACACCCTACGGTATTGAGCTTTGTGTGGGTGCGCAGATTGAGGTCAGGGTTCGCTCTTTGAGCTTGGAGACAGGTCCTGGGCAGCTCTGTCTTGTACTAGTGTGTTGAAAGAACGTCCATCCGAACAACAGTAGTAGGGAGTAGTTGACGGAGGAAGGTCCTCTGTTTTGACGGGCAGATCTGTCTTTTGCGCGAGTGTGTAGGACCGTGTCCATCCGAACAATACGGGTTGTCTGGTTTTGTGCGTACTGATGGCGTGCTTGCAAACCGGGTGGTGGGAGACTTCGTTGTTGCTACCCCCACAAGGGACAAGCAAGATGTGGTCAACCTCCGCCGCGTGCGGCGGAGCGTCAACGATCCGGTCAAGGTTGATGACTGCTGCGGGTTGGGCGCAGAAATTATATTCGAGACCTTGCTGCCACCATCTCTCTAGTGCCGAATCTTGTAGGAGCACGTTTGATTTTTGCAGTACTGTAGTAGTGACGCCGACGGTTGGCACGTCATTACTAAGCTTGGATCCTCAGGTTGAAGCTGAGCTTGGCTCCTCACGTCAGAGCTAGGCTTGGCTCCTCGCGTCCAAACGCTAAACGTGGCTCCTCGCGTCAAAGCTATTCTTGGCTCCTCAGCGGCCGAAATGGTTGGTATCTTATCGAGGCGTCGCCATGCCCTCCCATCCTCAACATTTTTACCTCTTTATGTCGCAACGTGACTGCCGTCGTCTCCAGGAAATGCCTGACAAGGTGGCGACAACCGTCTACCTCATCAGCCCCTGGGTGCCGCTATCCGTCCCTGGATCCAGCCGGGCTCTCGCCAAGGTGGAAAAGTTGCCAGAGTGAGTCAAGGGCGGTCCAAAGACGCCGGGGTTGTCTTTGTGGGTGGTGATGGTGGTGTTTTTGCCAGGTAGAGGTGGTACGGTGATGGTAGTGATGGTGGTGTTCTCGTCAAGCAGCGGCGGTGGTGGTGTTCTTGCCAAGGGGTTGTGGAAGTGATGGTGCGTGTTCTCGCCCAAGTAGTGGTATTCGTGTTGCTCATGTGCTGCTGCTGTGCGCCGTTCGAAGCAAGAGGGGGGGGGAATGGATGGTCCACCGTTCGAGCCGGAGTGTTGTCAGTCCGTGTGACGTACGATATGCTGCATGGGGTCGATCAGTGCCATGGGGGGTGTCGTCGTGCATGCAGATACATCTGTAGATGTACGATTTCGCGTCTCGACAACCAGAAGCGCGATTCACCTCCTGGTGTTGTCGTCCGCAAGTCCCAAGGGGAGAATGCATGTCGAGGTGTTACCCGAAAGCGCGGAGAGAGTGGCGATACCCCGCTGGTTCGAATGCCTCCTAACAAAAGTAGCAAGCCACATCCGACGCATTTTTTTCACGAGACGTTCACGGGTCAAGGTGTGAAATGCCCGTCATTTTTTTTTTAAGTTTTTACCGCCTCGATCCCCCTGTGTGCTGTCTTCTCTGGGCGATGATGCCACTCGACACCTATGCATACACCACGTGGGAAGCAGGTGGGTAATCAAGACTGGGATGGCCATGGGTAACGCCATGCCTCGACTGCTGGCGGCTGCGGGAGGCCTTGGCCTGATGGTGAAGGGGTGCAGCGAGGGGGAGAGCCCGATGGCCGGGTCTCGGACAACGGCCGAGGTGCGGTGCTGGTACACTTGCTGGTGTCACGGGGGGCCCGTGTGTGTACCGGAGGGGGGGGGGTACTCTCATTTAAACGCATGCCGTAGTCGTGAGGAAATTCGGGGGGCGGGGGTAGGCGTATGTTGTCGATGCCGAACGCGGCATTGTTGCCACTCGTTGGGCAGAGAAAGGGAGTGTCAGACAGAGGCTTGTAACACCATGCCTCGGCTGCTGGCGGCTGCGGGAGGCCTTGGCCTGATGGGGAAGGGGCTACCGATCGACCTCCTTCGGCTGCCGTAGCGACGTGTCTACTGGCAGTCTCCCAGGTTCTTGCTACGGTGTCTACCGTTTCTTGGTATAGCCGCAGTGCAACAGGACAAGACAAAATATGTTCCAACCAGCGTCAGTTTGAGACACCAATTGGCATATCGCTTCAGAGCACCCTTTTTTCGTTCAGCTCAAGTGGAGGAGGGAGGGGATTATGGCGCGTGTGTTGGCCACTCGCCACAATATCTTCCCTTTTGCACCACGTGGTCTCTCCCCAAGCGACCCCGCTCTAGCGCTGTGCGCATGTACCTCACCGGTTCAAAGAACGTCGACGAGTGTCCTTCTTTTTTCGCTGTTGTGTTGCTGTTGAAATCGATCTCTCCACGTCTGATATTTGGTATACTACCTGGCGCCGACGGATTTTTGTATACCACTCCGCTGTTGTTGTTGTTGTTGGCCCCGGTTTTGCGAGAATATTTCCTCTCCAACGCCCGCTTGGCTTCTCCCGGGGTTATCGAACTTTTTTTTTATTGCGCATATTTAGGTGCTTAAGGCGGTCGGGAGCGCGGGAGAGCAGACCCGCGGGGTGGCGATGGACGCCCTTGCCGCCCTCGAGAAGACCCAGCCGCTGGGGTTCGACTACCGAGACGTGTCCATGCCCGTGCACGTCTTCCACGGGAGGGCGGACCACATGGTGAGGCGGCTGCTGCGGACCACACGTCTCGGGTGTGTGTGTGTTTGTTTATTTTATTTTATTGTTGGCATCGACCACGCTAACACCGACCAATGAAGAGACGGGGGGGTGTTTTGTGTGTGTGTTAAGCCTGCTGCTCCTGTAGGTTTAGGTTGTTTTTTGTCCTTGCACAGGAGAGCGGACCTCGTGGTGAGGCTGGAGACCCCACGTCTCGTGGGGGGGGGGGGTCACAACTGCTGCTGTAGGTTAGGTTTAGGTTTATGGTTGCAGATTTTGTTTTTTTGTTCTAAATCTAAGACAACGATTCCATCTCCACCGATAGGTAATGGCCTACTAGGATAAACTAGCAACGACATCATGGCAATAGCGGAGCACCACCTGCGGTTCTATTATTTTATTTTGGCTCGGTCGTGGTTCGCTGGGTGGGCTCTTGGAGTCTAAAGAAGCATTCGAAAGGTGACCGCTGTGTGGGCTGTTTTTTGGAGCTTGGACAACGTCACGGTTGCTGGCGGTGGTATTTTTCAAGCTTATTTTTCTTTCGTCACCCCCCTTGATGACACTGCTGTGCTCTCTTGAGCCCGCTCCGGAGGGAAACCTTGTACGATGTGTCTGGCGGAGGTTTTAGCTTCCTTCGACTTAAGAGTCGGGCCGGCGTCGGTGCTGTGTGCGGTGGTGTGTGCTCTCAATATACCTCCAAGCACTGCTGTGATGCCCGCCGCCCACGTCGTGTGTCATTTGGCACGGGAACGGCGTTGTTAGCGGTGTCTTCTCTACAATAGTGCTCGTGCAGCCGTTCTGCTGCTGTACGCCAGGTTCAGCTTGCCCCCTCCATGTCGTTCGCCCTTTTTCTCATACTTTTTTTTTTTTCTGTCGTACGGGTGTATATTGTTTTGTCACGCTTGAGCGAGATACGCCGTAGTATAGACTCGTCGGAATCTTGTATCCGACGGATCTGATGCGGCACGCATGCATGACGCACCTACATGAAAATCGCTGCATTTGCTGATGGCGACAGGTCCGCTACCTCGACCCCATCTCCTGGGCATGTTTTTTTTTTTTTTCTTGTCTTCACTTCAAAACTGCACTCACAGCCGTTATTGAACAGTCGTGCCGTTTACTCCTAACCCGAGGTCACACAGAAGGGTTCCTCCCTCTGAGGCCCCTACCCACCCCTCCTGCGGTGCTTCGCCTTCGCCTGGGCATGGGTGCATGTATGCACATACCATGGTATTGCGGTAGCGCGCACACCAGTACTGTTACGCTTGGCCGCGCGTGCTGAGCTAACCTCCTGTAGGAACCGCGCTTCTATTGCCCCCCCCCGCCCT
>FN649737.1:1691273-1704488 GCA_000310025.1 Ectocarpus siliculosus
GCGGGGGACCCATCCGCCCCCGCCTCGTCACTGCCCCAGTCCTGGGAACTCCTGCTGAAGGCGCTACTACTCGCCACCGGCGGCAGGGGGGGGGGGCTCGCGAAGAACGTGGGGCTGGTCGGGCTGCTGCCGAAGGCGGCTCCGAGCCCAGGCGACAGGAAGGCGGGCGGGCGGAAGTCGCCCGTCCCGCCATCTCGCCAGCTGTTCCACTGCTCCGTGTAGGTCTGACGAGCACGTTAACGGGAGGGGCGACGAGCACGCCAGCGGCGGGTCGCGGGTCAGGAGTTTTGAAACACGTGTGTGCGCTGCTGCGTTATGTGTGTACCACGTTGTGGCACTTTCGATCTTGCGTTGATTTGGATGCTGCTGCCGCCGTCTCCTCGAAGCTATCACAACATACGTAGTGTCAGCATCGCCCGTCACCCTCCCCAACCCCAAAGCTGCAGCCACCCCTTTGGTATATCTCGGATCACGGACGAGGGGAGTCTCGAGTCTCTCGTTCGGCACCTCCAAAACACCCATGTTGCCGTTCACACGAGAAAATAATGTCGGTTTCCATGTTCTCAAAATCTCGCACTTGTAGAAATCTCAAAAAGAAGAGGGCGACGAATGGTAAAAAACAAAAAAAGAATCGCGATCGTACATACAGCACGTGCTCAGCGTAGCTCACCTCCATGTACTCATCCAGACACTCCTTCATGGAGGAGGGGTCGGGCGGAGGAGCGAGGGGGCTCTCCTCCGGAGTCACCGCGACGGCCGCGCCCCCCCCGCCTAGAGAGAACCACCGCACCGCGCCCCCCTGGGCATCGCCGTCCATCATAGCCCCCTCACCGCCGGCCTTGCCGCCGCCGGCCTTGCCGCCGCCGCGTGCCCCCCCCTGCTTCCGCCCGACGGCATCGTTGTTGCGCGCGCGGGATGGGGGGGCGGCATTCAACGCCCGCGCAACAACACCGCCTCTGCTACCCGACGACGACGACGACGCCGCGGCGGAGGCGCCCGGGCGTGTGTTAGGGGTCGACACCCCTCCCCGGCAAGACCCCGCGTTAGTCGTCATCGTCGTCCCGGCCACCGCAACACCCACCGAACGGTTCCTGGCCCTCTTGCGGCCGCCTCCGCCACCGCCGGACGACGGCGGCGGCGGAGGCGGCGGCGCAGCCGCCGCCCGCCCGGGGGTAGTAGTAGTAGTAGTGATGGCGGCGGCGCGCGCCTCTGCCATCTTGGAGGCCGCTACCGCAGCCGACTTGGCCGCCTTGAGCTGCGCGGTCGAGAACGCGTCGTCCTCCTTCTTTTTCTCGCCCCCTCCTCCGTCTCCGTCCCCTTGGTGGGCGAGCCAGGCGTCGTCGTCGTTGTCGTACCGGGGAACGGACCTGCGGCGTTTCCTCGCCCACCGCTCGACGGAGTTAGAGGAGGAGGAGGAGGAGGAGGAGGAGGGGGCGTCGTAGGAGCCCGGGTCCGGGAACTCGCGCATCACCTGCGAGGCACCGGGTTCAGACGCAATCACATGTCGGATGCAAAATACATCCGGTAAACGCGTTCATTTTGTGAGCGAACAGAGAGAAGGCAGAGAGACTATGAGCGAGCTTTTGAAGCACGTTCCATCAAAGTGTGTTGCGATCAGCGAAATAACCCGTTGGACAGCTAGCCAAGAGCACGGTCAAGGGACAACCTGCAAGGGCCGCGAAGGTGCCAGGCAGAACACGAAACCACACTCAGATTTTGCAAGACTTTTGTTTACTACATGACTCATCGCGGTCTAAAGCTGTCCCTCCCCCCAAGACTCAGGCCGGGCAAAAGCTTCCGCCTAGAAGAGCGGGCGCGACAGCCGCACTCTGCGGCAACACATGTCAGTCAAAACGCACATACCGTGCAAGACCTGTCGTCCCCCTCACATGGAACGCAAGATACGAACAGCAAATCAAATCATGGGGGGGGGGGGGGGTAAATCCAAGTGATGGATGGGCACACGTCATCTACGTAAATGTACCGATGCGTAGACCACTCGAGGACGGCCTTTGCGAGAAATTGAAGTGTTCCAGTATGAGGAAATAGAACAGGGAGGGGGTACGCAGACTCTATCCCTATCCCTAGCCCTAACCCAACTCCCCCGATTGATTGCATGCTTTCTTCAACATGTTTCCTGAACCGAAAAACCTCGCGAGGGCTACATACTGCGAGGAAAGGGCAGGACCGAGCTTTACCTGGCGCGGGTCGACGGGGCTTCCCTGGTCCGACATGACGTCCGACGGCCCCTCCGGCGCCATAAACGACGACGAAAGAGCGGCGGCGGCGGCGGCCTTAGGGCCGTCAGCAGCGGCGGCGGCGGCGGCGGCAGGGGTGGGCGCCTTGGCGGCGTTGCCGCCGCTACATCCGTTGGTGGCAACGTCCGCGTTCGTGGCGTACGGCGTGTCGGATGGAGAAACCCACCGCGTGGACGCGAGGGTGGACGGAGGGCTCATGCCTTCGAACGAAGGCCGTCTTAGTCTGCTTCGTCTCGACTCCGACCCGACCTGGAAGGGGGGGGGGAGTGAAGTGGTGCACACCAGGCGTTAGTCTCAGAGAGAGCTCGTACTCCTCGCTGTTTCTTTGTACCGTTCCATGGGTGTCAGAAACCGGTTTCTTGTTGTCGAGGTCTCAACCACGGCCATCAATCACAGAAGTGGGGCTGACCTCTTGCTAAGCAAAAGAGAGACTTCTGGTGGCAAGGGCTTGTTGTAGAGAGACGAACTGCTCTTTGCGCACATGGGACAGCAGCAGCTGGTCCGAGAAAAAACAACGCAACAACCTTTAGACGTCACCGCTGGGAGGCAACCCCCCTCCAAAACTCCATTTTCGAGTACTCATGGCGGTGACAGAAGTACCACTTCTGTTTCAAAATATACCGGTGATTTGGCTACAAAAGTGAAAATCCATACCATCATGTTTCAAAAACATAAGGGCGCTTCGGTTGAAAAAGTGAAAATCCCAATGTTATGGTCCCTACATCTCCGAACAGTGCAAAACAGCGAGAATCCCAATGGTCCCTATGTTTCGGAACAGATTGATACTGTACGCGGCGAAAATCCGAACGGTCCCTATATTTCCAAACAGAGTGATACTGAACGGCGAAAATGCCAAAGGTCCCCATATTTCCGAACAGAGTGATGACGGCCGCGGGCCGCGCATCCGACACGCGTACCTCGGTCTCAAAGCCCTCCACGGCAGCAGCGAGGGGAGTCCACACCCCCCCCATGTCGTTGAGATCATTCTCGGCCCAGGCGTCTCCGGCGCAGCCGGCGGTGCCGAGCCCCGCGTTCTCGACATCGTTGCCCTTCGAGGCTGTCAGCGTTCCAACACCCAGCGGGTTCCACGAAAACCCCGGGGTTCCAACAGCAGGAGACGCAGGAGCGGCGGCGGCGGCAGCGGCGGCAACAGCGGCAGCAACAACACCGCCGGTAGCTTCGCCAGCAGCGTAGCCGAACGCGTTGGATGCAAGCGCGGCGGGCGCAGCAAGGCTGCCAGACTTCGGACACGGCCCGCTAGTCGTGGTGGGTGAGGGCAGTCGGTTGTTGTCGGCGGTGGCAGCGGCGGCGGTGTGCGGGAGGCGTGCGGCGGCCCCTGCTTGCTGTGCTTGGGAAGGGTCCAGGAGAGGCAGGGTCCTTACGGGCACCCCGATCCACCGGAAGTTTGGCTTGCACGAGTCTTTGGAACGGACCTGAGGGGCAGGAGATGTGTGAGCGATAGTAGAAAGAATGTGTGTGAGAGTGGGGACACTCAACCTAAAAAAGACCAAAAGTGAACTCACAACAACAACAGAGAAGGTACACAAAACAAGGTACACCTATAGACGGAGGATAAGGGAGATTGCTCGAATCAGGGTGACCACAGCAGTCGTTGGCACGGCCATGCTTCGAATACACAGAATCCATGGGAGAGGGCGCGAGCGTGAGCGACAGTTCCGACAAAGCAAGCCCTTTTTCTCGCCAAGGGCAAGAAACGCGGCATAGCATAGAAGAGAGCTGTAGGGGTAGCAACCAAGCAATCCAAGTGTACACAATATTTTCGGGGGGGTGGCATGGATAGCTTCCAGATGCTCCTCAGGGCCGACATGCACGTGCCTCGAGACACACACACAGAGAGAGAGAGAGAGAGAGAGCGCTGGACTGCATCGGCATTGTGTTGGGGGTGGTGAAAGAGCAGGCGAGGGTTGGGTCGTATACCGTAGGCGACATGACACAAGATACCACACCCGTTGACCGATTTTCAACCACTCCACAGCCGAAAGAGAGAGGCGGCGCCGAAGCGTTGGAACCTATTATACCTTTCCGCTAACGAATCGATTGAGACTTGCAACCCCTTCCTCGTAGAGGTGTGAACATCGGTCCAGGGAGGGGGGGGGGGGGGGGGGTATCTTGCGTCACGTACGAATATCGCACCTTATCCACGAGGCCAAGTGCAGCCAGAGCGTTGGCGATGTCGTACAGCCTCCTCGCCCGGGTTTTGAACACCACGGTTGACCCAGCCACCTGCCACCAACAGGCAGAGGGTCCCCGTCCACAACAACAATCACCGTTACGTGCCGAGTACAAAAATCTCGGCACTACTTGTGCTGCACTGCACCACTGCTTTGCTCCCGGGTAAACAACATGTTCTTGCTCGGTTGCTGTGCGATACATATATACATGTATGTACAAGTGACCCGGAGCGGGTTCAAGAAACAACAGTGCTGCAAGATGAAAGGCAGCAGGAGGACCAGACACAGCTGACGTGTGTTTTTGACTCCAAGAGCCCAGCAAACCTGAACGAACCAACAAGTAGTATAATCTGCATGCAATTTTATGCTGCAAGCGGCGCTCACGTCGCTGGGCTCGGAGAGTTTCTCTGCGGCTTCGCCGACGCTGACGACGTCGTTGCCCACGAGGAAGAGCTGCACGAACCGCCGGCAGAGACCGCCTAGGCTCTTCTCCTGTAGGCAACGCCGACCCCGACAATGGAGAGAGGGAGGGAATTAGGGAGGGAGGGAGAGAGAGAGAGAGAGAGAGAGAGAGAGAGAGAGAGAGAGAGAGAGAGAGAGAGAGAGAAAGAGAGAGAGAGAGAGAGAGTGAGACAGAGGGAGATGGAGAGAGACTAGCAGGACGAAGTCGACGAGCGACGGTCAGTCAGGACTATCGTCGAGTGGGAGGAAGGAAGACCATGCCAACACCGAGCATGTTGGGATTTTTTGCGTCCGACCTGTCCCATTCGAACCGTCTACCCTCGCCCCAACCCCCTACGCAAGTGCCAAGCGGATCGTCCGGACACCT
This sequence comes from Ectocarpus siliculosus, assembly GCA_000310025.1. Taxonomy (NCBI): domain Eukaryota; class Phaeophyceae; order Ectocarpales; family Ectocarpaceae; genus Ectocarpus; species Ectocarpus siliculosus. The sequence continues at coordinate 1,696,553 of FN649737.1, forward strand.
ACCCCCGCGGGACGAGACAAACAACGACACGGCCAAAAAAAAAAAAGCTTACGCGGAAGACGGAACTCTCGAAACCTCGCCTCAAGTGCGACGATGATGACGGCAGCCGTTTGTTGCTGCTATTTTACCTTTGTTCCGTCAGCCCTGGGACCTCCGAGAGAACCAACCGCGTTGCCAATGAGCTTGGCCTGCTTGAGGCACTCGGTCATGCCTGGGCATCACGAGGGGGGGGGGGCACGGGATGGGCGTGCGAGAAATGCAAGAGTTCAAATAAAGAAGAAGACACATCTCTCGCCCACCCGGCCACAAACAAGCTATTAATAAGAAGATACACACAACAGAGAAACCACTCTCCCGCCCACATGGCCACAAGCAAGACAAGAAGACACACACAACATAGAAGAAGCCACATCTCTCGTCCACCTGGCCACAAACAAGACGGGAAGACACACATGGATTTCTTCCTATTCCGCACCATGCCTCACAGATCTACTCTGCTGTGGTGCAGCTGCTGCTACTGCCACCTACCGTTCTTGGCCACTTCTTCGGGGAACACGTGGGTGGCCGTCCTCTGCAGCTGTCGAAGGGTCAGGATCAAGTTCTTCTTGCCGTGCCACCTGTCCATTGATAGCGTGGTCCGTCCAACCGTGACATACCACCGCCGTCGGCACCAACAACGGCGGTCGGTTGGGTACGTTCCGAGAGAGGAGGGAGCATGACCGGGAAATTCGTCAGCTTGAACGTCTAGGGTTTAGGGATCGTCATGGGATGGTACGCCTTCGCACGCTGTACGACCTCACTATATGCGGTACAACCATACTATATGCGGTACAACCAGGTTATACGCGGCACAACTCAATATATGCGGTACAACCTCAAAACATGCGGTGCAAAAACACAGGTTTGGTTGTTGCTACTGACATGAAAAATGAAAAGGTTTTCTGAGACACAAATGCTGGGTTGCCGAACAACATTAGCAGCACCAGCACACTAACAACACCAGCACCAGTACCAACAGCAACGACACCGATCGACAGCAACATCGACCACAAACGTTAGATGCTGCAGCGGTAAAGAAGCACGCAGGAAAAGACCTTGCTGCAATACCGTACCAGAATTCGCTTGCTTCAATCGGCGCGCGGCCTTAACCGTACGTACCGCCTGGCGTCATACAACATCGAACCAGCTTGCCCCAACAGTAGAGGCCAACTACAACCACCACCACCACCATTGCCATCACCACCGCCTCCAACAACAACGACGACCAATCAGCATCAGCAACAACAACTGTTGCAATCGCCACCACCACCAACATCACCGACAACAACAACAACAACAACAACAACAACAACAACAACAACAACAACAACAACAACGAACAACCCCAAAACAGACACGGCTCGCTGCTTTTCCTCGTCCACCCCTCCCGCCGTACCTGTAGGTGTTCTTCCTCGCGCGGGTGACCACACAGACGCTCTCCAAGATGTTGATCACGTCGTAGATCCTGCGCCTCGCAACGCCCAGCTCGGCCGCCGCCTTGTCGAGCTCGATCATCCCCTCCTCGCCATCCCCCTTGTCACCCTTCTTACCGCCCGCGGCGGCAGCGGGGCCGCCTCCCGCAACGGGGCCGCCTCCCGCAACGGGGCCGCCTCCCGCAACCCGGTCACGAAAGTGCTGGCTGTGCCCGTACACCTCCACAAACCGTCCGCAGAGAAGGCCGAGAGACTTCGCACGTGGCAACAAACATCCAACAACCATTGTGCGTGCGGTGAGGGATATGGTTTCAATTTACGCCGGAGCGGGAAACGGGGGTGTGACTTCGTAGCAAAATCGTCCCAACAACCATTGCGCGTGCGTTAAGGATGAAGGTTAAAATGGTCGGAGCTAGCGGGAAACGGGGACGTGGCTTTGTACCAAAAACGTCCAACCGCTGTATATCGAGAGTGCGTGGACAAAGGTTTCCAGGGTCGGGATTTACGCGTTAGAAAAGGGAGCGGTAAACAGGGACTGCAAATGTACAGATGACCGAGTCACATATACATGGTAAGCAAAGCAGCACGCGAGGTCAGAGCTCTGGCTAGGACCACATTGCTCTGCCGGTCGATGGATATGACGGTGTGGGTCTAGGCGGCAAGAGACTTCCGCCACGGCAGGACCTCGTCGTGGCATGCGCCGTGTCCGACACACAAGGCATGGTGGGGTGTGCAGCCACGGGTACGAAGCAGCAACCCCAGCAAAAAATATCTCCGTGCACCTCTCCTGATGCCAAAAAAAACTCACCATATACGAGGTGGTGTTCTGCATGAACGCTCATCGTCAACCGACCCTACTACTGCTGTGTCTTCCCCTCCCGACTCTCCAAAGTGTCGATCAACAGCTTCTTGTCGTGTCACCTTAGCAGTGTTTTTGGCTGCATTTCACAGCAGCGTCAACCAGACGTACGAACGAGTTCACAAGCGGCCGGAACACCATCGTCACAGGTAACACGTACCAATAGCGAAGAACCTCACCTTGTCCTTCCGGCAGTAGCTGCTGTACCCAAGGTCGTCCCCCAACCCCGATCCCGCCGCCCCAAGGTCCTCCCTACAGAAGAGCAGCCCGCCACCGCCGCCGCCACTCTCCGGCACCGACGGCGTCACCACGGCCTCACCCCGGCCGTTGCCGCCGCTGCCGCTCCCTCCCGGGCCGGCCATCGACCTTACGCTACCGCTGCCGGCGGCGACACCCTTCGGCGATGGAGTCCAAGCCCCGGCCACCGCGGGAGGCGGCGGCGGTGGCGGGAGCGGGAGCGGTGCTTCCGAGTCCCTCCCCCTGGGGGTGGTATTGTTGTTGTTACCTCCACCCCCACCGGCGCAGAAGAGCTGGCTCCGCGCCCGGCCTTCGCCGCTGCTATCGCCGCAACGCCGGTCGCCGTCGGCGTAAGACCGCTTGCGGGGCGAGCGCTGTCGGGGGGAGCGGCGCACGCCGGCAGCGGCGGGAGAGGGGGAGCCTGCTGCTGCTGCTGCTGCTGCTGCTGCTGCGGGGAAGGTCGGCGGCGAGCCGGCCGCAACACCTTCTCCACCACCTCGCGCGGCGCTCCTGCTGCCGCCGCCTCCGCCTCCTGCCTCCGCCGCCGCTGCCGCCGCTGCCGCCGCCTCCACCTCCGCCACCGCCGTGGTGGTTGGCGCCTTGTTGGCGGGCCTCCCCGCCCTTGTCGCCTCCGAGAGACGGCGGCGGCGACTCCCTCTGCGGAGAACCAACGGAGGCGTCCTCGCGCGCCCCCCACTGCAGGCGTTGCGGCTGACCCGCCGCCCGCGGGAGCCCCTCCACGCCGCCGGCGTTACCGCCGGCCCCCTCCCGGCCGACAACCGCCGGTGTCGCGCCCTCCGCCCCCGGCTGCTGCTGCCCACCCGTCCACTGCTGCTGCGGCTGCGCGCCAAGCGCCGCCCCGTTTGTTCCTTCGTTGCTGTTGCCGGAAGAGGTTGGGTTGGCCATGTCTTCTACCGCCGCCTGCAGGCATGGCAAGGCCGTGCCGTCGTCTGGTGACGGCTGCTGCTGCCCGCCGAGGAGGGTTGCGAGGATGACAGCAGCCGCGCTTCTAGCCGGGCTGGGCTTGCAAGCCTGGCGCAAGCAACAACACAAGAGAGGTGGGACAAACGACAAGGTCGACGACAGGGCTTAAGAACATGCACACGTGTAGTGCTGGGAGCTCGGATTTAACGAAGCCTTCCCGAGGCGGAAAGGGTGGAGGCCTGTGGGTGGGGAAGAGATCAATCCCACCCGGAGAGTGACTTAACCTTGGTGACAGCAGTGCAAACAGCGTTGTGATGGTACATATATGCGTACCGCCTGGTGAGACTACGTGCAAGACCCCGAAATACATGTCGACAGATATACATCAGCGTGTGATGAGCGCAAAACCTATCCAGCTTGGACCTACACCCCGCCGGAGGGAGAAACAGAAAACAGAACCCCCAAAAAGGACGGTAAAGAGGGCACGGCCGCGCGCGTTGCCACTATTTCAGGTACAGCATCCATCTGTGTGAGTTCGTTTTTGTTCCTATTCCAAACTGATGTAAGCGACGGCGGTTTGTTGCGCACGGAAAAGAAGCTCGCTCACTGTTTTCAACCGGGGCCTTGGTGGAGACAGGGGACACTTGTTGCGCGCCGAGCTGTTCGCCTTGGTGCTCTCGTCGCCGCCGCCGCCGCCGCAGGCCTTGCCGGCGCTCCCAACGCCAGCGTTGGCTAACCTCGAGTGGCACGAATGAGTGCGGCCTGGTGCTGCCATGCCCGTTGGAGGTGTCGGTGTCTCCGGAAAAGAAACCTGTGCGAACGGCAGCAGCAGTGATGACATTGCGAAAGGCAATCAAGGGGGGAAGTGCCAGAGTCAAGCATGTCGATACTGCTGTAGGTCCCTGTAGCATGAGGGCGGCGCACAGCAGTAGAGGTACACCCAGGACGCGCGGCTAATGGAACGAATCGGGCTGCGTACTGCTGTACAGCAGTAGTTCAAAAACAGTAAATGGTTGCGATGATGGAGAAGGGATCTATCTCACAAGCAGCGCTGGACACAGCATTTGTGCGAGCGCGCAAACTACCCCCGATCCGACACCAGCGTAACACCATAGCAGCGCCTCTTTTGCGACTGCAGTGCAGCGTGCTTCCGGAGGTGGAATAAGGTTAAGGTTTGGGGAGGAGGAACAAACCGAGACTATTGTACCTGGTACAGCAGTATTGTACCGTAGTAGAGAGATGGCTGCACAACAAGTTGAAATATGGCGCCGCCGCCGGCGGGGGGAAGGCACGAAATTGCATCGAAAAACGCAACACAACAAAGGCCAGACACTGCGTGCGGCCCAGGTCGCTTCCGGTGTAGCTGAGGATGGTGAATAGGGCAGGTTGAACTAGAGAAGTGCAGCATCCCTTGTTTGGTTGTGCAGCGGCAGCAGCAGAAGCAGGGTTTGATTCTGCTGTGAGGAAGGTCGATCGATCCTCAGATTTTCAAATAAACGCACACGACAGACCTGGCTCAGCCGCATTTGCTCATGAGAGGGAGGGAGAGAGAGTACTGACCTACTTTTTTGCAAGTAGACGGCCAACTGCGACACAGCAGTCTAGTGCTTCTCTCTTCCACTCCCCCTTCCGATCCTGCCAATTCTCTTTGTGGTGGCCTCCCGGCAATTGTTGTTGTTTAACGATTTTGCTCGCGGCCGGAAGGATGGCGAGCTTCGCGCGTTTTTTCTCCGGTGTGCGCAAACAATTCAAATTTTCTGGGGAGCCGTACATGACAACACCACACACACAAAAATCACGTCGGCTCCCACAAGCAGTCTTACGCGTGGAACCCTTACCGTTGAAAGCGCTGCCTCCCCTCTAGGCGACAGATCCATCGCAAGTCGATCGCCCTGGCCCACTCCGTCCCTTGAATCTTGTGCCGTGTGACTTTCGCGCTTTTTGTCGGAAATGCTGCTGATGCTGCTATTATAGTCGATTTCAACTTCGATGCGCGTGGGAAGAGAATGCGCGCTTGCGAAGGTGAGAGTGTAGCAGTTTTGCGGTTCCCCAGCAGTGAGCGTAGTCAGGAGAGTACGCGTTCGGTTCTGCTGTGCTGTGAAGAGTTCGCTGACACTCCCACTCTCAAAGGGGCCTTGAGCGCACACGTGTGGCTTGTGTGAGGGCAACACAGCAAATCAACCCAAGAACGACAGCACCGCCAGATTTTCTAGAGGCCCTGCAAAACATATTGAACACCTCCGGCGGTATGTGCAAAAAGATGACCAGTTTTGTGCCCCCTTTGTTGCCTTCTTTAGTTCGTTGCCTTCCTGCTTCGCAAGGCCTTCGTGCCCAGCACCAGTGTCTCCCATCCCCGTTGTCAGGGCACCATGACCAAGTGGATGGGCCTGGAGGTACCATTTTGGCTGATTGTCGCTGTTGGGCTTGGATTGGTTCTACTGGTTATCCTGCAGGTGAGGAGCGAGGAGAGAAACCGCTTCGTGCCTTCGTGCCGCCCTTGGCAATAATTGCACCGCTTCCCACGAATTGAGCATGAGACACAGACAAGGCGACTCTCTCCGTCTCTCTCTCTCTCTCTCTGCTCCTGGAGTCTTCTTCAGTGCATACAGCGCAGCGCTGCTATACAGGAAAATATGTGCAGAACTAGCGGCCTGCCGAGATGCGGGCGAGCCGAATCCTTGTTGTTGCCGGCTGGCCTTGTTGAGCCCCGAAAACATCCAGAGAGAGTGAGACAGGCAACAGGCAACACACACCGAGCGAACGAGCGAGTCTTACGCGTGTACCGCACCCCCGACGTTGAGGGTACTGTACCGTGCAACTGCCGGAAGGTTTTTTCAGAGGCCTGCACGCTCCTTACCCTGCTGTTTGTCCGTTTGCTATATCCCCATCTTGTATGCCACGTGTATCTGAACTGCTTGAAACCCAACCCAACCTGGGTTTACATGTAGTCTCCATTTATACAGCAGTTGCGGCCCGTCGTCAAAGAAAAATCTATTTAACCCTTACGTGACTACACCCCCGAATCGGGCATGTTAGCAGGCACGATAACTCTTATATGCGACAACTTTCGAACCGAATTGAGCTGTGGATACCTGCGTCGACGACGGCTCGACGGTACGACTAGACCGCTCGAAAAGAAACAAAGTAACGACCGGGGACAGAAACAGCACGTCCCCTATACAGAAAATTGAAAGCCTGGGAGTTGCAATGCTCCGCAGCACCCTGCATCCCGCGCTGCTGCTGTGCTGCTGTGGACCTCAGTCCAGCACGCAGAAACGCGATAATGATGCTGTTTTTCCTCCTGCTTGTTGCGATTTTTCGCACGAGCGCTATGGACGGGGTTCCTGTGTATCACGTTCGCAAGGAACAGGAGCTAGCTCCCCCAGCCGGCTGCGTTGGGCCAACGGGTACAGCAGCACATCGATGGATCTGCGTCGCGCATCATTTGCAGCACAGAATTGACAAGAGGTGGGAGGGTTATGGTCTTGCCCGACCGCGCTGGTGTGTATACCGTAAAGCCGGATGGCCACTGCGGGTTTAGTGCGATGTCCGCGGGTCTGCAGGTTTGCCTCGGTAGAACAAGGGCCGCCCCCACCCCAGAGAACATGAGGAGCGTGGTCGCCCGTCGAGCCACGGAACATGTTCTTGGCGCATCCGGTGTTGAGGACTTGACAGCTGTACTCTCACCAGACCAGCTTGGGCGGGCCCGGAGTGTGCGTATACCGGATGTTTTAGGAGCTGCCGTGGAAGAAATGACGGCGCCGGAGGATAAGACGGTCGGTTGGTTTCGCGAGAAAGCCCAGCTAAGTGCAACAACAAAATGGATTGACGTGACCTGGTTCTCTTTTCTGGCGTCGGAGTACGGGGTGAACATCATGTTGTGGGAGCCAAGCCCCACTGTACGGCACAGTTCAGCCGTACTCAGCAGCCCTCACGGCAGGCATGTTCTTGTTCGAGAAAAAAGACAAAATGGACGAGGAGGGGGATCGCTGGGTGCATCTGCTCTATCGGAAACACGACGATCCGTGGGCAGCGCGCGAGGGTGTAGGTGAGGCAGGCCATAAACAGCACAACCACTTCGACCGTCTGCAGCTTGGACTCAACGTACATACTTCCTTCATCGATGTCGTCAGAGTTGCAAAGGAGAAAGCGCTAGGAATGGCGGCGCCGGTGCCGTCGGCGAGCGCCACGGCCGGGAAGAAAGCGCCAGGGTCCGCAAAGGTGGACGGAGAAGAGGTGGACGATCCCGAGTTCAGCATGAGACCAAGCGGCAGCAACAGCAACAACAGCAGCAGCAGCAGCCGGCAAGCGGAGGGAAAGGCTGCAGCGGGAAAGAAAAGCAAGGCGAAGATCGGGAGTAAGGTCGGGGTGAAGCGACCAACCGAGAGGCAGCCAGGGGACAGCAAGAGGCACAAGGCGGGGGGTGCACCGGGGAAGCAGCGCA
>FN649737.1:1707589-1722359 GCA_000310025.1 Ectocarpus siliculosus
CCCCCCCCCCCCCCTCTCTCTCTGTTTTTTTAGGGGGGGTTTTTTGGTCCCCCCCCCCCAATAGGGGGCACCTTAAAAACCCCTTTTTTTTGTGGGGGGAAAAAAAACCTCTCTTCGGGGGTGGAGTTGGGGCCCCTTTTTCCCTTCCCTTGGAAAAGGGGGGCCAAAAAAAGAAGGCCAAACTTTAGGGGCCCTTTCCCCGGGGTTTTTCTGGGGGGGGGGGGTTTTTGGGGTGTTTTCTTTTCCGTTTTTCACCCCACCCCCCACCCCAGGCCATGTTTTATCTCTCGCGCGGCTCGTGCTTGCTGCTGCTGCTGCGGCGGGCTGCTGCTGCTGCTGCTGGTGCTTTTTCATTTCGTTTCGCATGCATGCATCCAACAAACAAACCGCGTGCGTGTGTGCTTCTTGTCTCCGCTGGATTTACCACCCAACCAAGTGGCATTGGAGGCGGTGCCATGCCTTGCGCCAGTGTGCTGCATCGGCGGCGGGGTAGAACTGCTGTGCATGCGATGTATCTCTACTGCTGCTGCTGTATCCATGTAGACTATCACCATGTAATCGTGTTTGGGGTAAAGAAATACGGCGCCCTCTCCTCTCTCTCTCCTCCGGTTTCCGACAGCACCTACATACAGCAGTACAGCAGTCAGTGTAGTTATCGGTCACTCATCACATTCTTCACGTGAGGGTTACGCTGCTGTTGGGCACTAAACCTTTGTGGCACCATGGGGTGCGTGCGGTTGACCCATGTGGGAACCTGTTGGTGCGCAAACAAACGTGCAAACGTTCAAGTGCAGGTGTCGTGTGTGTGTGTCTCATGACTCATCGGTCTATTCGGTCCCGGCAGAACAAAAAAAAACGCGGAAGATCCAGAAAGAACCCAGTCACGAAAGGGTTAAGAAAAAAGACCCTTTAGGCCATTTCTTGCGGTTGTCTTTTTTTATGATCTTTTTCTTTTTTCCTTCTCAAAAAAAGACAACTGGCCGTAGAAGGTCTTCTTACAATGTCTTTTTTCCTCAAAAAAAGATCGCCAGAAAAAGACAATCCGTTTTGGACAGCCCATCCCGTCTTTTTTTGGGGCAGTTTTGGACAAGTGGAGGCTGTCCAAAACTGTTGTCTTTTTTTAGTCACAACCACATCACTCGTACCTAGAAACTTGAATCTCTCGACGGCCCACCGCAAACTCTAACGGTGGTCACACGAGTTGTGTCATGTTGCTGGCTGGTACAGAGTCGGTGGCACCGGCGGTAGCCGATGTTTTTTCAGTGGGCTGGACCAGGTGGACAACCCGATGTGTGCGGCAAACAAGAGGCAAACAAACCGAGAGAGCCTGGACGCAGCAGCGGTGGGTCATTTTTCGTGTACTGTCAACCTTGCGAACCCAACTTTTGGGCGTCCTATAGCCTCCTGGTCTGTATCAATCATCACACAAGACGAACCATACGCACAGCTCGTGGCGCATGCCTTTATCATCGCTGTTGCTTGAGTGGGTGGCGAGGGAGTACTGGCAAACCAAAGTTGCGACACGGGCAAAAGAGCGAAAAAAGTTGCTCGAAGATGCGGCGGATCATTTTTCCCGCTTGTCCACCACTCTCGCGCTCACAATTTCTGAACGTCCTATAGCCTCCTGGTCTGTGTCAGCCACCACACAAGACGGACCATACACACAGCTCGTGGCGCATACCTTTGTCATCGCTGTTGCTAGAGTGGGTGGCGAGGGAGTACCGGTAAACCAAAGTTTTGACAGGGGCACAAGAGCAAAAAAAATGGTTGCTGGCGCGGTGGGCGTTTTTTCAGCGTGCTGTCGACTCTCGGCACCTCCATTCCCGTGCCTCCTATCGCCCTGTGGTCTCTGTCAGCCGCCACCCAAGACGGACCATACACACAGCTCGCGAGGGATAGCTTTACAGTAGGCGCTGCTTCACTCTGTGAGGAGATATCACCGAAAAACCATTTCGGTGGGAAGGTGCATGTATGTGTGACAGCAGCCGTTGCAGAGTCTGTTTTATTTTTGGTCGGTGAAAAAGGATCGACCAACACCGTAAGAAGGGGGTCATCTTTTTTGTAGATCCCTTTCTGGGTTGTCCGAAAGGGGGGAAAAAAGATCTGCGAAAAAAGAACCGCAAGAAATGGCCTTAAGGGCGCGGGGGGGATCGCAGTACTTCCTCTTCAAAAAAACAGGAAACGCCTGGAAACGCCTGCATATCTCGGTTTTCCAAAGTCTAACTCCAGTACGAAACTACCATCGTAAATTAACCGTCCGCAGCGGTCGCTTGTGTACAGTGTTAGTAGCTGAGGTTGTACCCCTTGCGATACACTACAGACTAGCGGTCCGCGATTTTCCAAACGATCCTTCTATCATCGAGTTGTGAGCTACAAGCTAGATTTTTGAAGCTGCTGTGCGGTCCAATTTTGAAACGCTTCAAGCACACGGTGAACACGAATCACCGCCTATGTGAGTGTATGGGGCCGCGAACTTCAGCGCAGCTCTTCCCTCACATATCCAGCTGGTCGCCATTGTCGATTTGAATACCTAGGGTCATGTATATGCATGTCCAGCCTTTAGGCAAAGGTGCTTGAAGCGTTTCAAAATTGGACCGCACAGCAGCTTCAAAAATCTAGCTTGTAGCTCACCGAACTCGATGATAGAAGGATCGTTTGGAAAATCGCGGGCCGCTAGTCTGTAGTGTATCGCAAGGGGTACAACCTCAGCTACTAACATTGTATACAAGCGACCGCTGCGGACGGTTAATTTACGATGGTAGTTTCGTACTGGAGTTAGACTTTGGAAGACCGAGATATGCAGGCGTTTCCTGGATTTTTCAGAGGAGGTACTGCGATCCCCCCCGCGCCCTTAACTTGTGAGGAAAAATAAGAAAAAGTGACTAAGAAACACACCTCAAAACGGACGCGAAGATAAGAAGCATCCGAATAAGAAAACACGCACCCGCAGAGGCATGAGATACATATACTTCGTAAAAAACTACAATAGGGGACCGGAGCTCATGGCAAATAACTTGAGATTCTTTGTGCGCTTCTTCCGAACAATGCGTTGTTTCGATTGTTGCACAGGGGGGGCGGCACACCTCGGCACCTTGGCAGCACCAGTTAGACGAGACCCCCGGAAGTGGTTTGTCCATTTAGTTTCTGTGTTTCGCACTCATCGGTTGGGAGACAGACGTTCGTGGACGGAGGATATGGTTGTCGACAGAATGGGTAATATAAGAAACGGCAACTAACTGAGTGACGTTACGGAGTACAAGCCAGGCGACAGAGCGAAACAACAAAAATTGTCATTTGAAGAAAAATCGTGAGTATTGGACCAACAGCCAGAAAAATAAGACTGTGAGCCTCGATCCGAAATTGACGTTTCTTATTCGCGGGCCCCACGTGTCTTATTCGCGGGCCCCCAACTGTACCCGATTTGAACTGATGTTGGCTTCCAAAGCCGCAGAACCCAACCTGACTTTAACCTCGATTCCCCGATTTGCACCGCAGGTTATACTGCTATTGGCTTCCAAAGCAGCAGCGTGAAACACGTTTTCTGGACCACTACAACTGTGTACTTGCATCCCATCCCTTGCGCCAAACGGAACTGGGCGACTTCCTTGAGATTCCCTCTCCTACGGTCGCCCCGGTGGTCTAGTGGTATCCTCGTAAACCGCTAGTCGCAGAGGTCGTGAGTCCGAATCCCCGTGGGGTGATAAATTTACAAAATATGCGGGTGAAAGCGAAATATAGCTGAGAAGCTCTCGTGAGTACCAAACTTCGACGTTAGCACCGTTGACGAGGGAAAGGGACGGCGGGACCCTTCTCGCGATAAAAATAACAATTCAGCACGCACCGCAGGAGGAAGGTGGGGCATGAAAACAAATAAAAAGAAGAAAAAAGCCCTGGTGTTTACCCCCTCCTGTGTGACCCTGGATGGTTGTAGATGTACGAAAAATTACACTGAAGGTAGTACTACTCTACATACGCTGAAAAGTGTAGTACACGTCTCACCACGAAAAATGGGGGGACTGTCGCCATAATAAAAAATACCAAAACACACACACACATACTCCGTTGTTGCTCCACGCCGCAGGCCCCATCTTCGTCAAATTCCGGTTCCAGACACCCGAACAGCAGCTCAAAGAACAAGCGAGGGACGGCGGAGGAGCCACCCGCGTCGGATGCTGCGAGGGACGTAGGCAAGAGGCTAGGGATCGGCGGCGCCGTTGGGGCGGGGGGGTCTAGGCGACGGGTGCCGGTGACGGTGTGCGTGAACGACGTGAGTAGGTTTAGAGATTGTGATGGTGTTGCTGCTGTATAATACAGATAAAACTCGACAGACCGCCGTGCCGTAGGTCACATGACGTAAGATACCACACCCGACACCCCCCCCCTGGTGACCGATTTTCAAAGCTCGAGTTCTCCACGACGAAGAGGATGCACAAATCGCGCGTTTTTGGAAGGACTGCCTTGGCGAGAAATTAAGTCTGTGAGGGAATAGAACAGGGAGGGTGGTACGCAGACCCTATCCCTAACCCACCTTCCCCGAATTGCATACTTTATCCGACATGCTTTCTTAATAGAAAAACCCTGCGAAGGATTCTGTCTGTTTTGGAAAGCTCTCGACGAGACGGTTCTCACGCCACAATTTTCGGTACCGCCACTCTGTGTCCTGTGGAGCATTCGAGCTTTGCAAATCGGTCACTGGGGTGTGGTATTTCTGTCGCCTATGGCACTCCGCTACGGTGCACGGAAGGGGACACACTCCTGCGCTCGTGCGAAGCGTACTGCTAAATCGAGCCTGAGAGACTTTTATTTCTCCATCGAAAACATACATACAAACAGAGAGACTACTCGTTCAAGATATAAGCACAAACAGGATGCGTTGAAGTCTTTATTTACTCTGAGAGAAAGAAAAATCGGCTGGATACGTGGCTCATTTTGAGCCTGTTTTTGTAAACATCGGCAGAAAACGGAAGAGGTCGAGCTTCGAATCTGGAGAACGGCAAGAAATACGAAGTAGACTTTGGGGAAAACCGCACAATCTCGGTCTCCCGAGGAGACAGGAAACAGGAGGGGCCTGGGGTTGGACAAGGGGATGTAACGGCCTCTGCGCGCCAACACAAGTGAGGGAGGGTATGTGCGCGATTTCGTCAACGGACCCCCTCCTTTCCCTCAAGCGCTACATGCTCCAGGCAATAAATACTTCTGCAGGGAGTAAGGCACGTGCATCGATCGGCAACTTGTAGAGTTTGCCGGAGACTCGTGATGCCGGCTACATTACAAAGAAAAACCTCAACCACGAGCACGTGATGTCTAAGGCGACCAAGTCGTGGGGTTCGGGTTACATTCGCAAGAAGACGTGAGGGGTCCGGCGATGGCGATGATGGTTCGTGCAATGGTAGGGGAGTCAACGCTAAGAAACAAGAGAGAAATCGGTGGCTGGAACTATACAACGAAGACGCTAAGAAATGGGTGCAATATTGCCGGACAGAGAACAAGAAATGGCTAAATAAGAGATGGTCTGTAGCTCGCATCGGCTATGGAAGTAAGGTTTGATCGTTGCTCAAAGCAAATACTTTGTTACAACCGGTCAGCCTCGGTCGACTGCTTCTGTTAGACGGACGAAGTGCTGGCACCGAATTCCGTTGTCGGGAAGTCTTGCCATGGGCAGCCCCCCTCCTATATCAATCGAATAGCATCGATCTGTTTATTCGTCGATTCCTCATACTGTATGTTTGGAGAAGTCGGTGGTGCAATTCAGGGCTCTCGCAAGTACAAGCATTGCGGCCAATCCCAGCGCCTGTTGATGTTCGATTGTACCGGGCGGTCGTTCAATGGGTTTGTACTGGTGACGTGCGAAGTCAAATGATCATTATACCTTTGCTTCCTTGGGTATGCTTGGCTGTCTGTCCCATACCGAACCGCACGAGATCACAAAACACTTTTTTTTGTTTCCCCAAGGTATTCCCTCACGCGAGCAAAAGGGTTGGCTCTTGTTGTTCTCGTCGCTTTTTCCCTGACACGTTGTCCAGCTAAACGCTGCGCTGACGGCTTGTGTTCATGCAGGTGGTTTTGAGAAAGGGGCGAGACGGCGATTGGGTGGCCATAGAGTCTGCCGTGCGAGTGCTGGTCTTGCTAAATGAGGTGAGAGGACCTGCGCAACACCCTCTCGAACGACTCACTTGTGCGTTTCAGCCACCCCGGGCTCTCCAGTCGTCGAACATATCCCCAGACACTAACTTAAAGGATCTGGCGGTGAGACTAGGTCGTTGATAAAGATCGACATTGTGGTGTCGGCCGTGGTCACTTTTCTTCCTTCGGTGTGGTGTTTCCATGCTTCTAGGTCGCCATGCATTGACCGACGTCATCAGCACGCTACCATCAACGCGCCGCCGCGCCTTATGTATGATACTTGTCACAGCTTGGTTTTGATGTGTTTTTTTCATAGTTGTGGGTCACCATGCGTTGACTGACGTCACCAGCACGCCACCATCAATGTGCCGCCGCGCCTATATATCACACAAGTCGCGTTTTTTTTTTGCCTGAAACATCGACGGACAATCACGTTTTGCTGGCAGGTGGCGTCGGTGTTTCTGGTCGCGTGGGTGCAGAGCGATCTGGATGAGAGCCTCGTTAAGGATATCGCCCTTTCTTCGGGACTTACCGGCCCATCGGGCCGCGACACGTCCGGTCCATCAGCAACGGTAGCAGCGAATGCTACTGGCATCCCCGAGCACGTGAGTGTCGGTACTCGAAGGGCAACAACCCGTGATTTTGACACAATACTACGTTTCACGAGGCACAACGTGTCGATGGCTTATGCAGAGGTATGTTTGCAGCAGCCTTGCGGGCTGGGGGTCCTCTGTTCTAATTGCCAAGTGAACCAAAGCATGCGATAATCTCGATGTGACTCTGCAGCTTTTGAGTGCTACGGCAATGCAGCAACACTAGTGCTTCGAAGCCTGATCTCCACGCTGTATATGTCGCAACCTGCTTGATGTCTTGTAGCCAATCGCAAGTCGCTTTGTTTGGCACGGCACAAGCCATGATGCATTTGATGATGCGACCCCTTGTCTGTACGTCCTTGTTTCGTTTCTTGTCTGCCCGCGCTTGGTCTTACCGCAATTGCAGCGGCTGCTGTTTTGTTCCTCCCACATCGGCCAGGTGGCCGTGGTGCGGCAGCTAACTCCTAGCCTGCACATTGGAGGTGAACTTTTTTTCTTGTGTGTGTTTTGTGCGGTCGCGTTAGCCTGCACATTGTAGGTGAACGGACATTTTTTTCTATTGTGTGCGGCGCGTTTCTCCCGTACGGTGGTGCAATGCGAATTGATGGATTAAAGGCGCGAGACTCCTGCACAATTTTGCCATGGCACGATGCTCGACGTGTTGTGTAGCAGCCTAGAAGCTCAACTGTACCGTTGCGCTTGAGGTGGAGGCACGACCACTGTTTGCATTTTTCGACCACATCGAACTTGACGCGATTACACCACTGGGAGGAGTACTCCCCTCGTGAGTTGACCCTTGTGTTCCAAGCACTAGACACGCGTTCGTGACTACCTGCCATTTGCCGTGTGCAGCTTGAACCTTCCTTGTGTTCCAAGCACTAGACACGGGTACGTGACTACCCGCCATTTGCCGTGTGCTGCTTGACCCTTGTGTTCCAAGCACTAGACACCGATTCATGACCGCCTGCCATTGCCGTGTACTGCTTGACCCTTGCTTGTGTTCCAAGCACTAGACACGGGTACGTCACTACCTGCCATTTGCCGTGTGCTGCTTGACCCTTGTGTTCCAAGCACTAGACACGGGGCTTGACTGCCTCCCATTGCCTCATACTTGGCAGGTCCAATCGCGCTACTGGAGGGCATCTGCCGCTTCGTGCCTTCCCTCTTGCGCATCGACCCTAGCGCGGTCGAACCCCCTCCCGAAGCGACCGCGTCGCCAGCCGCCCCGCCCGAGAAGGAAACCGGTAGAAGGGACGGGGGCTACGCCTTGGAATGGAGAGAGTTCAGGTCGTTGGCAGCGGCGGCCGGGTTGGAATCAGCGACGGGCGGAGAAGCGCAGGGCGCCGGCTCCAGCGCGAGTTGTAGCTCGGGCGCCAAACAACCGGACATCGCTGCGATGGCGGGAGGCCCTTGTGAGCAAGGGGCGGCCGATGACACGGAGAAGAAGCCGGGGGTTGTACCGGAGCCCTCCTCGGCACGTGGGTCGAAACCATCAGACGTTGAGGGTGTTGGCGAGACATTTCCCCCCTTGCCAACGAGCCCTCCGGCGGTCTCATAGCTACTATTTCGGGCCAGTTTTTACCGGGGGCGAGTCCCGTGCCGAAAGGCAATGGGGGTGTGCTGAGCGATGTCGTGTTGCCAGTTGCGCCTGAGATAGGAAGGCCTTGGACCGGTGGGGTATGGCTGAGCAAGTGCTGTGGGCACTCGGCTACCTGTAATTTGTAATTTGTACAGTGACTTGTGAATGCATGGCCTCGTTGGCGCGTGCACTCACACTCCGTGTTTGTTCTCTGTTTTACAGTAAATCAGTCGCCCGACGTTGGGGGGCGGAGGAGGTTGCTTTTTTTGGCGTATCAGTACATCGTTATGCACTGGGTTGGACACTGAAAGCATCGGGGGTTGAGGTAACGTATTGCCTCAACAGGTGGTTGATGGCTGCACGCCTCTTGTGGTGTAGATATTTTCTTGTTCCGAAGACTGTAGCGATTGTTTCCTTACAGCTTCGAGACGTTGTGTGGTGGCAGGCATGCCTGATTGCGTGGCGTCGATTGTGAAACGGTGCTTAACACGTCATGCGTTTTGTGACAAGCCGGAATCAGTTGGTTGTTCGGTCCGAACATTTGTCGACGTTATTGGCTCCGTTGGATATTGTAGCACGGGTGTACATACGTGGTACGAAAGCATGTCTTGCCTGCAACTAATGGTTTGGCCACTGTGTTCCAAGTGACGCCGCTTTTTTCCCTGCGGTTATTTAGTCAGGCCGACGTCTTTGGCACGATCTTTTGTCATGGGCCACACCCTGGCAGACCTATTGCGTATGATCTCTCTTCAAGTGTTACCCTTCACCTTGACAGTGCAACGGCCGAGTCATTTGCTTAGCGCTTGCTCGAGATTGCACTCCCTCACGACAGGAAGGGTTGAGAAAAGACGCCCTGGGTGGTAGTTCTGCGCATATGGAGTCAACGAGTAGTCTAGTCCGCACGCCTAAACAGCCCGAAGGAAAATCGTCCGGACCCACCGGTCCAGTCCCAACGAAAAACGACTTGTGCCACGCGAAAACTCGCACAGCAAGCCCCAAGAGAAAAAAAGTAACCAGAAAAAAATAATATCGCCGCGACACAATACGTGGCACTGCTTCAATTACGAAGATGAACGTTGCTTCCAACGCGCCACAGGGCACCAGTGCGCACGAAAATAACATCCAAGTCGGTGCATAAAAATGAAACTTGACCAAGAAAAGCCGAAGAAAAACAACTGCTGTCGCATGGTGTGTTGTCGGCGGAACGTGGTGTCAAGGGCTAAATTTACGACCTGACAGGACTGACTATAGAAAACACTTTGAACAACCCACGGTTATATGTGTGTACGTACATCGTGTGAAGGAGGTCGAGGCCGGGGAGGCCACCGCAGGCAATCTCGGAAGGAGTTCAAGAGCAACATGGCGTTTCTGGCTGCGGTTACAAGCAGCAATTCCGACACAGAACAAACGTTCCGTCCCAACACACATCATACCGCCACAGCCAATATATGGAACACAGAAGGGACCTGTAGTACTGTTCCTTTCTTTGTTTCCATCCGCCGTCGGGTCATGATCTGTCAACAACGCAGTAAACTCAGCCAGCAGCCAAATAAACCCAAAAAAACAAATCAGCCTCAGGCAGGCAACGCCGACGATACTCGTCGAGTTGATACATCACAATATATGGAACACGGAAGAAACCTGTAGTGCTTGGCATAATCTACAACCTTCGTCCCAGAGACCACACTCGATCGGACGCCGTGGAAGAGCGGTCCAGCTCGGCGAACATTTTTCGGCCTCCGTACCACTCCAACTCCTCGTGTGGCCACTGCGCGCAACGGGTGATGCGGGACCAACGAAATTTACCGGGCAGAGGACGAAAGCCGGATGCGACGAAAACATGATCTAATAGCAGAGCGTCTCATGGGTGCATTGATTCTGCCTTTTCCGCCAGGCAGGTGTAGGGTAATCGCCGGCTTGATCAACCATCGCCGGGAGGGCGGCCGACCCCGGCAAGACTCGTCATACGCCACCACAAACCTGCACGCATCACCAAGCCACGCAGCATGGATTGACATCCTCCTGCAAGAAAACAAGGCACAATGGTGTGTTCCTATATAAACGCCGATGCATCGCAACCCCAGCTAGCGACCGACGCTGAAGGCTTACCATGCGACCGGCGGTACTGCTGCCAAAGCCGATGATGGCACTGCAGTCTGGCTCCATGCCGTCGAACGCGAGGTCTTCCTCCGTGATGCGCTGTTCCTGCACTTTGGACAGGTGGCTCTTGCTCACCTGCCAGCCATATGGGGAAACCATCGAGGAGGGGGGAGAAGAACGCGGGGCATCTATGTGTCTGCGCGAGATGGTCTAGCAAAAAGGGAAATTTCATTCAGTTTGCCCGTGCTGCCTACCTCTTCGCGCTTACAAGTCTTCATCGTGAATCAACCAAACCGTGGGGCCACCATTACTTGTCTAGGGGCAGCATGCCGTCAGTCCCGCGAAATTCACACCGCACGCACGCGAGACAAGGGGAAGGGGGGGGGGGGGGGGGGTGTACCCATACCCACCGGAGGGGAGGACAAACCAACCCAACCTTCGTCCGCTGCCACATCTTTTCACCCGCTGGCCCTTGAGCGTGGGTCATGATGCCGCGAAATATTCAAACCGCTCGCACGCAGAGGAGGCAAGGGGGAGAGCGCGGGGGAGGGGATAAAAGACAACCCTCGCCCCGCCCCCGTGTTGATTCTCACTTCTTAACCTCACCTGCTTGCCCTTCCGCTTCGGTCTCGGTGGAGGTGCGTCCAGCGACACAGGCACCAGTCCCTCGAAGGTCTTGGCCAGGGGGTGGATGTTGACTGCCGCCGCCGCCGCCGCCCTGTACACCGGGGCGACCGGCTCCGGCACCCCGCTGCCGTCAAACTCCTGCTTACAACAGAAGAAATACGACATGGTTGTGAAGGTCGTCGACAAATAGGAAGGGGGAATGAACAACCGCACGAGTACGATGCCAAAATTACACCGCAGACTCTGATTCAAACAACGTGCCGCAAATCGCAGTGCGACACAGCACCGGATGCGACATCAACAACGTGCAACATATGCAGAACGTGCTGAGCCTTCCGTACGTTACGTAAGATACTACACCCCCCTGTACCGGTTTTCGAAGATCAGCTACTCCACGACGGCACTTCAAACGAAGGGGCTCCCGATGAGAGGGCTCCAATGCCGCCATTTACGGCACCGCTACGCTCTTCTGCTGTGGAGTAATCGAGCCTTGAAAATCGGTCCAGGGGGGTGTGATATTGTCCAGGGGTGGTTGCGCTGTACACCGAAAGCCGTGGATGTACAGCGGCGTACAGCATCCCACAATGATACGAACGTGTGGTTCTCAACCCGCGCCCGCACCGACTTCTGTGTGCAGCGTGAACCGTAGGTTCCACAAGATATCAACCCCCCAGGAAATATTATCAAAGCTCGACTACTCGGCAGGAAAAGCGGCGTCGGTGCCGAAAATGGCGGCGTTGGAATCGTCTCGCCCGAGAGCTTTCCGAAAACGGATCAATTGATTTCGGCATCCTCTTCGTCGTGGAGCAATCGAGCTTTGAAAAATCGTTCCAGGGGGTGTGGTATCTCATGCAACGTAAGGTATACACACGGCGCTTAACTGTGGTTAGCCCAAGGCGGTGGTATTATGCGGCGGGACAAAAATTCGCTGGGAGGTGGCGGCAGCGGTGCGTGAGACTAACATCTGAAATAGACGCGCGACCGCGCGCACTCAAACAAAAAAAAGGCGCCAAGAACAACGGCGGGCACAGAAACCCAAAAAACGTCGACATACTTGCCTCCGTCATCCGCCGCTCAAGCTCAGCCTGCTCCGCCGCAGTCGACCACAAAGACGGCTCCTGCATCCTCGACGGCGCAACGAACGACGCGTCATCCGAAGCGTCCGTCGAACTGCCTCGTCTGGCTCTACTGCCCCGCGGAGACGACGCGGAGGTGCCCCACGTCTGCCTCAGTCGCCGTGGCGGCCCGGTGGCGCCGGAAGCTCGCATCGGCGTCGGGGCAGGGGGCGGCGGGCGGGGAGCTCCGAGCTCGTCATGTTCCTCTTCCTTCCCGTCGTCGTCGTCGTCGTCATCCTCCTCCCAGTCGCCCTGCTGCTGGTGGTTGTTGTTGCTGCTGCTGCTGCTGCCGTAGTATGGGTCCTCGAGCTTGTAGACCTGCGGCGGCGGAGAATACGGAGGATGTTGGTCGCTTTGGAGGAGGCGTAACAATTGGCCTACGTGTGTACGAGGCCATGAAGCCGGGGCATTACGGTTTCGGCAATGTTGCAGTCGAGGAAGGGAGCATGGCCAAACGCAATTGTTTAGTTTTCCGCCAGACAAGGCGGACTTCGATGGCGTCTGGTGGACAAGACTGGGAAAACGTAATTATGTGAGACAACGTTCTCGCTCAACCGGCACAACCAGACACCCCGCCGCACACGGCATTCGAAAAACAGCCACAGGGCACGGTGCGACAGGCATTCGATTTGAAGCGAGGAGCCGCAACACGATCTCGACATATATGATACACCCAACAGTACCACGGGTGGGAACCCAATCGGGCATCAAGCCAAAAAAACAGCAGAGGCCCAACCGTCGCCTTCAAGAGGCCCGTCTACCATCCCGCACCCACCCCTACCAAAGAACGGTCCGGAACAATCGTGCTCACAAACCTGATCCGCCGGCGCGAAGCTGACGCGGCGCGGCGCGGCCGGGCGCGCCTTGGGAAGGGGCGGCTCTCCTCTCGCACTCGGCTCTTCTTCCTCGCCCCCCTCCCCCCCACCAACCCCTACTAAGCCGGGGCCCCTACCCTTGGCATCGATCGCCGTCCATCGCGAGAAAGGGTCTGACGGGTCTCGGTTTTCCTGCTCGGTCCCGGCCGCCATCGCCGCCGCTGCTTGCCGCATCTCGGGATTCTTGTTGCCGCTGCCCCCACCGCCACCGCCACCGCCGCCGCTGCTGCTGTCCGTGCCAGCGTTCGAGGGATGCGGAAGCGGCGCTAGAGCTTCGTGGTAATCCGGGAGGCGGGTTGGTGCCGAGGAGGGGGGTGGTCTCATCGGGCGCGTGGGCAGCGAGGCCGTCGGCCAGAGACGAAGGACCCCCCTCGCCGTGCACGTCCGAAGAACCTCACCCTCCCCCCCCACCCCCCGCCGCCGATCACCACCGCTCTCCACTCCCCGGGGCCCCGACCCAAACTCGCACGACACCGGGCGAGCCCCCAGGCGGCACTCCACGACCAGCTCGAACCGCCGGGCTTCGGCCGCTGCTGCCGCCGTCGGCGGCGCACCATCGCTAGGGTTGTTATCTGTGGATCCCCCTCGGGGGAGGAGCGGTCGGTATGTCCTTACGATGCCCGCCGCGTCTGTAGCGGCGATCAGCTCCTGGCGACAAGGGGCGGGATACGGCACGAGATGAAGAACAAGACCAAAGGGGATAGGAAAACCGCGGTATGCTCTACGTTGAGAGGCATCTGTGCACCAGGATTGGGACCACGGACTGCATACATATATGGGGGGGGGGGGGGGGGGGACCCTTCCGGAGGGCGGTGAAAGCATGCGAGCGTTGGCAGCAAGCAGAACTGGCGAGGAAAAAAATGTCAACAGGCGGAAGGTCCGGTGCCGGTTGACAATCTTGGGGGTGGAACCCCAGGCGTAGCTGACGCCGCCCTTCCAGACCAACCTGAGCCGACCCTTCCGGAAAAGAGAGAAAGAGGGCCTGGCGGCAGCTGGCTGGCTCGGGTTCAACAACTGCGCGAAGAGAAGGTAGTGTGGCAAGCGCCTTGCACCAACGAACTCACGCTCAAGGGTCCCTTCCCCCGGGGCCCGCGATATGAACCATACTTGCACCGATAGGTACAACAACAATTACACTGCTGTCAAGAAACTTTCTTACACCGAGCCCAACATGGTGTCCTACCGGGTACACCGGCAGCTACACTGTCAAGAATCCGCGTCCGATGGACAAGACAACAGGGGCCCCGCCTTAAGAAAAAACCGCACCCACCTGTTCCTGGCTGCAGCAGACCCTCTCGACGGGCTCCGAGGTGTGCTCGAACTTCATCAGCACGGCACCCAGCTCTGTCCTGCCGACCGCGTTATCCGGCCGCTCGCGGCCGGATGCGACACTACCGCCGCGGCTGCCTCTATCGCCGTAGCCGACGGTCGGCCGGCCGACGGTCGGCCGGTCGTCTTCTGCCTCGCGATCTCTTCGGTCGGAAGGCTCTTGGGCTTGCAACAGATGGAACGCAAACACCGTGCCCTCGGCGGTTCCGGCGAGCACGATTGGCACCGTTGGCGACAGGGAAGCCGCAAGGCATGACACCTTCGCGCCGGGAGGGGGGGGGGGGGGGGGGGCCAAGGGGGGGGGGGGGCTTTTTCCAAAAAACGGGGGGGGAAAACCCGGGGGGGGGGCAAGGGAAGATTTTTGGCCCCTTTTTACCTACCCCCCCCCAGGGGGGGGGGCCCGGGACCACCCTTTCCGCGGGGAGAAAA
>FN649737.1:1722459-1771251 GCA_000310025.1 Ectocarpus siliculosus
ACCACCCCTGCCCAGTATCGCACCCCCCCGGACGGATTGGCAAGGCGGGGCGGCCGACGCAGGAGGGGCGGGGGGGCATTTCACGAAATACGGGATGGAGAGACCAGGTGGGTGGGCAAGTGATGATGTTTGGCCCCTTTATACGTAGCATCGCCGAGGGGGGGATGCCAGGCACAGCACTTCCGGCAGCGAGCAACGTTGACGGTGTCAGCGGTTGAACGGCAGCGCGGTACCGAATCACAGATGTACGGGTGTGCATGTCGTGCGATACTTTTCCCCCAGGTCATTTTAAGTGTGCGCCACCTCGAGACAGCGTACTCTCCTCTCGAGGACGTTTCGGAGCTAGGCCACGCAGACAGAAGGCAGGCACCCCGAAAGATTCGTCCGAATCGCACGTTCCCCCGGCTACAAGGCTCGAGTATCACCAAACGCAAGAAACCGACAAGCTACCCTGGTACTTTGTCAAACATTCGTCGCTAGAGCAAAGGCAGGGGCAGCAGAGTAGCACCCCAGCACCTGGAATCCTCCGACAAGCATGTCCTTGAGGAGTTCCACGTGGACCTCCAAGTCGCCCCCACCCCCCCCGGCGGCGACAGTTTCTCGGCTCCGTTCCAGACACGCCGCTTTCCATAGCCGCACGACACCGCCTGCTTCGACGGTAAAAAAAAAAAGAGGCGGCCAAACAACCATGAATGTCCAAGGGTCGTCGTCGCAACGAAACACACTTTTCTTAGAGCCGGCCGGGGTACGGTTTACAGGAATTTACGGGGCCCCCCGGTCTTCGCCGGGGGTGGAGGTGGAAGCAGCAGAGGCTGGGCGGGGCCATAGCGTCAAGTTTCTAGGTTAGTGCCTCGCAACGCCTCCGTAGCACACCAGACACACACGAGGTTTGTGACAAGTCCCCCCTTGCGAGGTTTTGTAGCAGGATTGCGTTCTGGCAAGCACGCTCTATTAGTGTATTCGCCGAGAGCGTCGACTTGACAAACCTTACATCCACCAGACATAGGCAGCCCCCACCCGGCCCGGCTACTCGCTTTTGCCCCCCGGCAACAAGCCAAGGCGGAAAGATCTATCCCCTGCGTGTCCTCCTCACCTTTCCCCCCCGAAACAAACAAGGCGGGGTCATCATCCCCTGCCCCGCCCTCGACGTGGCTGATCGCGAGTACTTCCCCGCTGTGCGCCTCTCGCACCACCTCCGCAACGCCGCCGCCGCCGCCGCCGCCGCCGCTTGATCCTCCCTCGACGCTGCTGCTTCCGCACGCCGTGCCATCGCCGCTCCGGTTACCCGAGTGGTGTAGAAGGCGGGCGCAGATAGCCCCCGACTCATCCCCCGTGACCAGGAGCTCTCCTCGACGGTCGATCGACAGGCACCCCACCTGGGAGGACGGCACAAACAGTCGGAGCCGTGGGCGATGGCATCGACGCCGGCGAAACGAAAAGGTTACGCGGCAACACAAGTTGCGCCTGAAGCAGGACGACGGACCAAATATCGAAAATTCGAGCGGCAAGACTGAGAACGCCGCGCGGCGTCCCACCGCCATAGTCTGCAGCACTTAAGACGACGACGTTCTGGCGTCGTCCGAAACTGGACTAGTGTAAGTCAGCGAAGAGGGTGGACATCAGAAGTCATTCATGTTTTGGCGGATGTTTTGGTCGTTCGCGCGCTTGGTTTTGCCACCGCCAGCGTAGTCTGAGCCCCAGGTTTTGGCCCCCACGAGTTGCGTTAAGAGCTCTCTCTCCCTGACGGCATGACATTGTGCCGACGGCAACGGCATCATACCCCCAAACGCCCAAAAAGCTCGCTCGTGTTCTATGAAACATACATCCTTCAACGCAATCGGCATCCCCGTAGCCTACAACAGACAATAGCCAGACACGGACGGGGGGGTGGGGGTGTACTAGTAGTCGTGCATGTAGTGGATAGGCCACTGACCTCGCATCCCTACAAGGCCGGGAAGGGGGGTGGGGGGCGTACTCTTATGTTTTGCATGCCTTAGCGGTTAGACCATTGACCACGCGTCCGGAGCATTGTTCCCACAGGACCGATCGCCGATGGCCAATCGTTCCTTCCTACGGGACGGGACGGGAGGGGGGGGGGCGATTCAGTGTGCCCAACCTTTTGCCTGCGCCCGGTGCCCATCCAACGCCACCACCCGGGAGCCATCCACCAGGCCAAACCGCCCCCCCCCCCGCCCCGCCGCCTCCGCTGAGCCCGAGCGCGACGTCAACGCCGCACCCGCCTTCCTGCCTCCCGCCTCTGGCAGCCTCGCCCAAAACACCCGGCAAGACCTGCCCTGGACGAAGACTACGTCCCCCGGGTGGCCGGGGACGAAGGACACCTGGGACCAGGCGTGTGGCACTCGGCGCGCCGGGGCGGAGGGAGGGGGGGGGTTCCGCTCGCTGCCGCCGCCGCCGCCGCCGCCGCCGTTTCCCGTCCGTAGACCCCCCCAGAGGTGCACCGGGAGGGTGTTGAAGTAGACCGCGTAGCTGGTTATCGGGGTGGCTGCGTCTGTAAGGGGGAAGGGCAGCGGAGGTTGGCCTTCTTGCGCTTTGAGCTGAACACGGTCACAGAGAGGTCCTCATGTTCTTTGATGGTGTCGTAGCAATGCAAGAAGCATGTTATGATTAGGGAATACAAACACATGTCACCGACCCCTGCAACAAAAAAAAAGAGACCGTCTTTGAAGCACAACACGCTTCCGATGACCTCGGGGATGATTTCCCGTCCACCGATAGTTTTAAAAAGGCCGCTCCCCCGCGTTGAGGATACTTTTGTGCAAAAAAAACTACAGCCCGTAAAGTGGGAACGACGGGATAAAGGTAGTCATCTGAGTGTGTCAAACGTCGTTTCATGGGGTATGATCACTCGCGACTTGGCTCAAGAACATGCCAGATGTTGGGGATCTGCTGCATACATCGAAATACAGCACTTGAAACAGCGACAGCCAGCGTTGGCGAAACGCCAGCGTTCGCTGAACTCCGCCATCTATGCCGGTTTCAAACCAAGCATTGCAGTGGCATCCGCAACAACATACACACATATATATACCTGGTTCGTGCTTGGCGAGTACGAATGATCCTTCGGAATCGCACAGGCCCACCATGCCTGGGGAGTTGGTGTCCCAGCAGCATGCTGTCACGCCTGTTGGCGGAGAAACACCAGGCCTTGTTGCAGCCAGGCAGACACACATGAAGAATGGCCAGACGCACGCACCTGAAGTTAGAGTCCGGCGTTATGTAGCGGTGTACACAGGGAAAGCGTGTGCATGTGCTGCTGGGAGCACGTGCGACACTGCTGCCCCCGACGGCATCTATTTATTACTGCCGTGCAAATGGCACGCCATATTGTTCGATGAACACTAAAGCACCAATGTGCAGCAGCACCAAGGGTTCGTCGAAGACTAGACTTGAGCCAATCGCATACCATTTTCCTCCACTCACTGAAAAGACTCCACCACATCCCATTCGACTGCTGTGGGTATATCTCGAACGGGTAGTCTTTCTGTGGGTGTATACATGTACATCTTTCCTAATACAACCATCGTTCCATGAACACCAAAATGCAGTACCAAGAGTCATCGTCTTTGGACTTTCAGAAGGGGTGAACCTGGTTTAGCCACCCCCTGTTCCGCGACGTGCCCTGCATAGCGACCACAAAATCGCGTGGCACCACGCACCCCGGGCTAATAGCCGCCATGCCAGCAATTGCGACTTGCCCTGAACCGAGGGGTGCTAAAACAGGGCCCACCACACTGCTTGTACATGCGGCTGCAGCGGTACGGCTTGACTTCCACGGAACGGTAATGTGTAGGTGGCACTTCTGCCGTAAGCCGTGCACACTTATTGATAGGTACGGGGTGTACAGCAGTGGTATGGAGACTACGAAAGGCTCTGCTTCAGCAACAACTGTGGCGGAAGAACGGGGAGGTGGACTACGGACAGCATTATAGTACAGCAGCATCTGCAAAACACTGAGCTCCTTGTCGCTGTTGCAGGGTTGAGGGATACATAGGATTTGCGCTCGTGTGTGAAACCAGCATAGAGAAGCACGCCTGCAAACATGCAACAGAGAACGACCGAGGCTATAGATAGGTGCAGTCAGAAACTAATCTCGCATCTAGGCCAAACTGCCGCAGGAGCTCGGCTCGCTCTCAAGCTACAACGCGGGGTTAATATACAGGGGACGCTTCCGAGGACTCAGCAAACAGTAAAATTTGAAAACCTATTTTCTTCTTTCTCTCACATGGAATTCTCTGCACACAAGCGCAGCCCCGTTTCCTCGGTTTCATCCCACGAGAGGACATCGTTACCCATAGTGAGAGGCTAAGCAGCAGGGCATCTCGCGCAAGGTCGGTCGTGTGCTCTCCACTCTTCCACAAGTCTTTGCCTCCCACCAGCTCCCACTCTTTTGTGAAAATTCAAAAGTTGGGATTCCCCCCCTTGAAGAATGCCGCGAAGGTCTTATCGAAAACCAAAGTCAAAAGATTTTCTGGGATTTTTCTCTTGGCTACTAGAATTCGCCACCACATAGACAGCAGACGAGTGCTTGGGTTTTGCACTTGGAGCGCTCCTGCTGTGTGCACCCGGTTCATGACAGGGTTGACAGACAAACACCTGCAATCATACATGTGTCCATGCTCTGAATGCCTGCATTCACCAAACAAATCACATCAGGTCGATGTACGACAAAATTGCAGACAGACAGGCGGTATCGACGTAACATACTCTAGGAGACACTTGATTTTCAGTCGACCATCAATCAGGGTGTGGTTGTACCCTATAGCATAGACCCTCTACAGCAGTATAGTATCAATACACGTATCTGGCGATGATTAATCACGCCTGCTCGCGGTGGATCTTGAAAAAATGGTGTGCTCTCATTTTTTTGAAGAGGATCCAATGCATGCTTTTGCTTCTCACGTTCGTTCATGCTGCTCGGATCGATTCCCTTGATGGGGTTGCGGTGAAGATGGCCCCGTGCTTTTGTTACTATTAAACGGAAAGAGACCACGGAATATCATGCGGCAAGGCGTTGATCCTCAAGAAATGTTAATGAAAGCAAAAAGAGACCACCGGGTAGCGATCATCGTCGTCTGCAGGACTCGAACCTGCGCGTGATATCACAATAGGTTTCTAATCTATCCCCTTAACCACTCGGGCAAGACGACTGGTTGATACACTATGGAGAACCACAGCGTTTCTGACGCCACAGAAATAAAGATCACGGTAAGCGTCCGTAAATGTCTTGCGTCATGCGCGAGGCTGGCTTGGGTTGGCTTCGGCTAGAAGAAACGGCCCCTGCGTACATAGGTCTTAGTCTACAGCGCAAGATGTTGTTTTCGTGCGCATCAAAACTTCAACAATAAAAAACGCATGTATTCGTACAATCAACCCTACACTACACTCTAACTACTCCTCCTGTATTCAGTGTAGACTTCGCTAGATACCCTTTAGAGATCACCATAGAGCCGTGCACTCTCCCAAATGCTGTCGAGGACGATTCCCTCTTGACACATTGGTGGCGACGAAAGCATAGCTGCATGCGGTGGGAGTTAACGCTGAGCGTTC
Organism: Ectocarpus siliculosus; assembly: GCA_000310025.1. NCBI lineage: Eukaryota > Phaeophyceae > Ectocarpales > Ectocarpaceae > Ectocarpus > Ectocarpus siliculosus. The sequence goes on from FN649737.1 coordinate 1,728,028, forward strand.
CGTTCGCCTTTATAGAACTACACGCCAACCCCGAAAAACACCATTTGGGGGTGCGTTTACACCCCCTCAAGCTTAGACCCGGCTCCTCTTTCTTCTTCTTCTCCTCCTCCTCCTCCTCCACCACCACCTCCTCCTCCTCCTCCTCCTCATCCCCGCCCACCCTCCCCGACCTCTTCCTCGCTGACCTCTCCCTCTTCGCTGGACTCCGCCTACTTTTTCTATTGCGCGCCGAGAACGATTGTTTCCGGTTAGTCTTGCGCCGCGATAGACTGGGCTATAGGCCTACGCCCCCCCGAAGGGTGCGCTTATGATCATACTCTCTCCCTGTCGTCGTCTAGCTATGTAGGTACGCCGTGTAGCGCACAGGCACGGCGAGCCCGCACGAGCGCACATGGCTAGGGGGCGCAGATGCACATTAATAAATCCTCCGACGGACGTATAGCACGGTGCCCTTTTCAAGGTATGTTGTCGTATTTATTATGTAGAAATTTGCATAGCGTTTGGGGGCCACCCCCCTCTCCCAAGATTTTCCTACAACATAAAAAAGAAAATTGCTACACCTAGGTGTGGAAAATTTCGGACGCCCTGAAGTCAGCCACTGTTGGGTGAGTGAGCTGTTGGGCTTGTTTTTCTTTTTGCTCATGATCGCGGCGACTTGCGTTCGATTGTGCTGGGATCGATTATCCTCGATGGATCTTCCGGTCGGTGAGGATGGATGCAGTTGGACCATTTTCTTTTTTACTTATTTTCCAGGAAACACTATTTTCCAGGAAATATTATTTACTACCATCGACATGCTGTTCGTCGTGGGCCGACTCAAGGAGTTGGGGCGGAGAAGGAAAATGTTACTCTACATGTGCTTCGTCGACCTAAGAAGGCGTATGATTCGGTGGACCGAGAGCTGCTTTGCTGTGGAGGGTCCTGGCCAGGGCCGGGATTCCTGAGGAGATGATCGCCGTCATCCGCCAATTCCACGACGGAATGCGAGCCCGGGTGCGCATGGACGACGGAGAGTTTTCGGCCTGGTTCTGGGTCACACAAGGCCTACGACAAGGGTGTGTGCTGTCCCCACTGCTGTTCAACGTCTTCTTCGCCGTGGTCATCGAGGTCGCTGCCATTCGATTCAGCGAGGATGATGTTATTCTGCAGAACCTGGTGTACCTGGAGGATGAGACGGGAACGGGGGCGAGGACACCACTTGACCGAGTGCGGAGGGCGGTATGGGGGGTGCTGTATGCCGATGATGCCGGCGTCGTATCGAGGTCTGCCGAAGGACTGGCGAGAATTATGACCGTCATCGTGGAGGTGTTCGGGGAGTTTGGGCTGATGGTATCGGAGAAGAAGGCGGACACGCTCCTGATGCGTGCAAAGGAGAAGCAGACAACAACACCACCGCCCCCCCCACCGCCACCGCTGATCATCGAGGCAGCAGGACAGAGGTACGCCCAGACGACTGAATTCCGGTACCTAGGTGGCCTCGTCAACGAACATGGCGACCTCACCCAGGAGATCAATTACCGGAGCAGAGCAGCGTGGGTATGCGTCAGGAGATATGACCAGGAGCTCTTCGACAGGCCGAGAGCACCGTTCCGACTGAAGACTCGCCTGCTCCAGGCCGAGGCGATGGAGGCACTGCTGTACGGCTGCATGACATGGGCCCCACGTCAAGACCAATGCCGGACGTTGCGGACGATACACCACCGACTGCTCCTGCGAGTTATCGGTTGCCAACGCAAGAAGGGCACCTACCGGCAACTTTCCTACGCCCAGACCCTGAAGAGGGTAGGGTGCCAGAGCGTGGAAACCACCGTTCGGCAATGGCGCCTGCTGTTCGCGGGAGCGCTGGCAAGGCAGTCAGACGGACGACTCCCGAAACGGGTGATGCTTGGCGAGCTGGCGGGGGGGAAGGGCCCAGGCAGGGGAAACCGGAGCAAAATTGGCAGATGTACCTGAAGGACGACCTCAAGATGTTCGAAGCAGAGCGCGGATCTACGGACGCCGAGCCATGCTTCTTCGGAGTCCCGGAAACAACTTGGATGGAAGCAGCGAAGGTGGACCGGGGGGTACCGTGGCATACAGGGGTACTGCAGGGAGCTAAGAGGTTCATGACCTCCTGGTACAAGAAGGAAGAGGAGGCTAGCCGACAACAAGCGCTCAAACGAAACAAGAAGCCCGGCAACAACACGGCAACAACCACGAGGGGGGCGGGAGGGGTACAGCAGGCGGACGAGACGGCGAGGAAAGACAGGAAACGCGAAGAGGCGGACCGAGTGGCGCGAAACACTGTGTGTGCCGAATTGAACCCCTTGCGTCACTTGTCCCCCCCCCCCCCCCGGCACTGCACCATTGCACCAGCCCCCCGCGAGCGATGACGTGCATGGGCTGGCTCGGGTGGCCCGCTTTGTGTTGTGTTGTTTTATGTTGTCTTGTGTTATGTTTGTTGTTTGTTTGTTGTTTATCGCAACGGCGTGAGTCTTTCTCTGTCTGTGTCTTTTTCTTTCTCTTTCCCTTCTCTCCATCATCTGCTCTCTTCTTTTTTTCTTTTTCTCTTTCTCTTTCTATTTCTGTCTTTTTCCAATCTAGGGTTACCTCGCATAGCATGTAGAGGCGAGCGGAGTGGCCTAGACTATCTTTCGTTGACTTCCATTGGCTTGTGGACCCTTCGGGTCCATTATTTTCTTCGTATAGCTTTTATTTGGGTAAGTTAGCCTGTGACCACGGGAATCGACTCCGTCGAGTGTAAGACTAGTACGGACAGAAGAAGGTATTCGGCAGAGAGAACGGAACGGTTTTTCATGTGAAGACAACAGCAGCAGCAACAACAACAACAACAACAACAACATCAACTAAAACGGAAGAAAGACATGATGCATCCCGTGGGAGGCATCGACCCTTCCTTGCGAAAGGTAAAAGCAAGTAAAATATATCACCCGGCAGTGGGCATCGTCGTCTGCAGGACTCGAACCTGCGCGTGAAATCACAATAGGTTTCTAATCTATCCCCTTAACCACTCGGGCAAGACGACTTGCCGAATATGACCAACAGCTTTAATTCCCTTACCTGACGGAATCGAGGTCACGGCAAGCATCCGTCAAATGTCTTGCATCATGTGCGAGGCTGACCTGGGTTGGCTGCGGCTACACAGGGAAGGATCCCCTGCGTGTGCAGGTCCTACCGGAGCGCAAGGGATGGTTTCCGTGCGCATCACCCCCCCCCAACAAACAAACAATCAATCGTTGCCTAGACTAGATTAGATTCCCTGTGGATATAACCTAGAAAGCGTGTGAAATCTCCGCAACCTCTGTCGAGGACCACTCCCTCTTTTTACATTGGTGGTGTCGACGAACATGGTTACGGCGGGAGATAAACCGCGAGTTCGATTCCATCACCCACTTGGTTTTTCTTTTTGCAAAGAAGAAAAATTACACTAAAAGGAAGACCCTATGACGACGATGGCGATGCGTCGCTCGTGGACCAAAAGTCAGAGTCCGAACTTGCAAGTTCGGTGAAGGTTCTATGTGGCGGACGTGGTTGACCCGTATACGAAAACAAGAGAAAAAACGATTGTGAAGGTGAAAACGGCGACTTACGTCCAGCCGGTCGAGTTTCGGTTAACCTAAGAAGTCTACACTTATTACCAGCACTCAAGACAGACGACTCGGAGAGGGGGGGGGAAGCATTAATATGGAGATCACCTTTTACACGAAGGGCACAACGTCCCCAACGTCTGTCGAGGACGATTCCCTCTTTTCATAAACACACCACAACTCCTGTAAGCCTTTAGGCCATTCGCCCTTCCCTTTCGTGCAAGCGCTGAATGTTTTCAAAGGGCTTCGTTTCATCTCCGCATGTCTAAACGAAGCAAGTAGACTATACAAGGGATATATTCTGTTCGTCATGCCCTCGCCTGTGTTGTTGTCTCCTGTCTGTCTGTATGGACGTACACAAAATGTTTGCATATATCTACGCTGTGTTAGGTTCTCGTGTAGGGCATGCCAGTATGTAATTGTTTGGTCCAATGTTGCTTCTTCCCATCAAATGCCGAAAATTGTGCATGTTTGGATCGTGTCATACCTATACAGCAGAAGTTCTCTCGTGCATCGGAGATCACCATCAGACCACCAGCGAAAAAGAAAAGCTGTACAGCAGTGAGGAAAAAAGGCTTAATGTCATTTTTCCCTTACTTTCCTGTTTCTACGTCTGACTGCGGCAAAGCAGAAACCCGGCGTTTGTTTGGGCGCCCTCGAAGTCTCCCTGAAAATAATTCCATAGACAATCGCCTCATTTCATCATTGAATGGGTCTATCGATGTTTACCGTCGACGAGTCCTTACGCCTCTGAAAATGAACTTTTTGGTCAGATTTTCCACAAACGTTCATGCATGACTCACAACGCCACCAACGTTTAATGCATAGAAGATCTTACGGACGGACGGATGGCCATCATAACGACCACAATCAATCACTCTTCGTGCTTCCTGATACCTTTCAAACAAGGGCAAACCTGAACGACACTTGAAGAAAACTTCATGTAAACATGGAACATTTGGTCCATCGACATACTACAGACCAGCAAAGAGCGCAACACATCAGGTAGCGACGGGAATCGTCTTGCTCAAGCTTGGGCGAGAGATTCTACCAGCCTTCGGCTTGGCCGCCTCATCCTAGAACCGATACGGCGTGCAGGCTCTACAGGGGGTACGGGCGCGGCATCCGGTGCCGCCGCCTCTCCGTCATTCCCGCCTTGTTGCTCATGACTGTCGCCCTCGGCGGCTTCAGCCGGTACTCCTTCTTCACCTCCATTCCCGCCTTCTTGGTGACCTCCATAGCTTTCAACCGGTGATTCTGCAAAATTCAGGGGTCCAACCTCCGACAAGTCGAACCGTGACGGTGCAGGGCCCGCAGGCATGAGTGGGGCACCGATAACACCCGCCCAAGGCACGGCCTGGGCATGGGGTTCGTCGTCGTCGTCCACCGCGCCTAGTAGATCGTCCGAGGAAAGAGAGTAGCGGGCCTCCGGCACGGCAGGAGGAGGGAAGGGCGCCTGCCGCTGCGGGGCTGGGTCCGGGGGCTGCAAAATGTTGGGCTCGCCGGCCGGTGCCGGGGGAAGGGCTGCCGGTGCCGGGGGAGGCGGTGATGGTGCCGGCGAAGGGGGTAGTAGGCGGGCGTTCCTCAGCGGGCCCGAGTTGCCGGCTCGGGAAGGGGCGCCGGCGATCGCCTGGATGTCTCTGCCGTCCACCTCACGCACGGGACGACCCATGTTGTCGCCGAGCCCCGAAGGGGCGGCGGTCGCGTCTGGGAGCGAGAGTGCGCCAGCAGCGTCTCCACCGCCCCGGTGTCTCGTCGCCTCGGGGTGAACACCGCCCGCGGAGCCGCCCTGGTTGTCCGGGTGGCCTGCGTGCCTAGCCGTAGGTACCGCCGGACCGGCGCCTCCTCCAGGTTGGGGGTGTTTCTGTCGCCTGGATGTCTCTGCCGTCCACCTCGCGCACGGGACGACCCATGTTGTCGCCGAGCCCCGAAGGGGCGGCGGTCGCGTCTGGGAGCGAGAGTGCGCCAGCAGCGTCTCCACCGCCCCGGTGTCTCGTCGCCTCGGGGTGAACACCGCCCGCGGAGCCGCCCTGGTTGTCCGGGTGGCCTGCGTGCCTAGCCGTAGGTACCGCCGGACCGGCGCCTCCTCCAGGTTGGGGGTGTTTCTGTCTTTTTCGCTTGAGGTTGCTGTGCCCGATCGCCCTTGATCCGGCCTCTTCCTCGTCTTCTTCATCCTCCTCCTCCTCCTCCTCCTCCTCTAGCTCCTGCCCAAAGGAATGACGGGAGGAACGAAAGCGGGGCGTGGACGGAAATACTAAGTGGTGTGGGCAAGGTTTAGGCCCATCTTCGCGATCCTCTTTCTCCAGCACAACATGACGAAGTATACCTCAGCCCCACGATAGATGTACTGAATCTGCAATGTAAGTAGATGGGTCGAGGTAGTTTTCGAGCCGTTCTTCGTTTTCGATATGCGGCATTCGATGAAAGCGCATTTGGTCAGAGACTGAGCGGATTTATATAACCCTTCGTACCTAACCGTCCGTTTGGTCTACGTCATGTTCGCCGGGGGTGCAGGTTTTGATGTAGGAGCAACAAGCCAGAACTTCAAGAACACAGTGGAAGAAGAAGCGTGCCGCTAGGATATCTTCCCCGCCAGCTGGCGTATACCTGCATGAGCGTGCAGAAATGTAAAATGTGCCTGCAGTCACTCATTTGCGGAGGTAGACATGCGGATGGGCCCACGGTGAGCATCAATCTTGATCGTTTCGCCTCCACCATCGGCCATCGACCGTAAACCCTAACCCCAACCCCCAAATAACAGAGCTTGATGTTTATTGGGAAGGTTCTAGGTTCGTTTTTACGGGTTTTCCGCCGAAATCACTTGAGGAAACATCCAAACATTCCTACCAGTCCGGAGTCTTGCACACCAGCTCCCTCGTTCAGTGCTTCCTCTCCCTCTGGTTCCCTGTTCAACGTCGGACCAATTTCCTGGGACTGTCGAGGGTCATTTCCCTGTTTCAACCGCGTCTCATACGAGATGGCATCGGCCTGAGCAAAACAATCAAACACGAAACAATACAATTACTGCATGAAGCGCTTCCTTTCTACGCCAGACAGTATATCGCCGGTACATTCCCGCCCACGTGTGGTTACCAGAGGTTCGGTTACCAAAAGCAGTTAGGGATAAATGGCCTCTCTATTTACCCTTCCACACAAGGGCCTACTGTCAATGGCGGGGAAGTGGTTCCTTCGATATGAATGTACTGCTGTGCACACCGCTGTTCCTCGCTTGTGATTGGGTTTGTCTGTGGACCTGCAAGGGATCCAACGACTTGGTGGATAGTTCGTACCCTCTTATGTGTCTAGATCAGGGGAGTGCCCGCACCAATGCCACAACCACCGAAAATGATTTGTGTCATACCTGTGCCTGGTTGGAGAGCTGCTCGCCGACGTTCGGTCTTGCAGGGTTCGGTGGGCTCAACGATGTAGGAACATCAGTTGGTTGGAGGGCCAGTTCGTTCGCTGTGAATCCCCATACCTTTAGATGCTCTTGCACCGCCCTCATTCAAGGAACTTTCAACACATGGAGCAGGCGATGGAGGTAATACGGGACGGGTGGGCCCGTTATTCAGCGAAAAAATCTCTTGTATTCTTGCTTGAGAAGACAGGGATGTTGAAGAGAAACACCAGGCGCAGACAGACACTTACCGTTAGGAAAGACTCGAATTTTTCGCTAGGCGATGGTATAACGTCGTTCCATGTTTGCGACCCTCAACACCACACCGTGATTCTGTGGTGCCTCGCTCGTTCGTATCTCATCCCAAACACCGCACATGTAACAAGTGTGCCCAGTAAACATTGCTCCACTGGGCCGAATCATATCATGAGCGGGTGTTGAAGAGAGAGTCATATCTCATACTCCTCATACTACCAATATTCCCACACGTCTTACCTAGCAAGCACTGCGCCGCGTACGTTGGTCCCGTCTCTTTCAAAAAGAGGAAACGGTCTCCCGTCCTCTATGCGAATTCCACGTGCTTCCGTTTGCGCCCTCTGTAAGTACGTGAACGCATCTTGCTTGTAGGGCGAAGAGAAATAGGTTGTTCTCCTCGTCAATTTCACCGTGAACCACGGCAAGGCGGTGAAGCGACCTTGACACAGATACCCATGAGGAAAATACAGTGCAACAGTAGAAAAATCGGCACAAGAAGTCAACATCAGCCGGCATTGAATGGCAGCGTAACCACTAAGTGAACGCCGTGGTATCTGGAAAACCGTCGTATACATACCGTGGAACTAAGGTCGTATACGCACCGTGAATACACCAAAGGTGTGCGCCATTCATTACCCACTGATATATCGGTTCTTATAGCGTATTTTCACACTGAATATTGTTCATGGGCAACTCTGTCATGGTACGGTATAGATTCACCGCATTACCGTGGTTCACGGTGCAATTAACGAGGATGGTCCTCCGAAAAAAGGTCAAGCGTGAAGAGTCGCAAGGAGAAATCATGAGCAAGAGATTGGATGATCGCAAGGCGCTTGAAGCCAAACCAGACCTCATTGCGCCCGCTGTCATTGGACCACGTTGGAGATCCAACGATTCTCAAGAAGACAAGACCCTGCATGATAGAATCATACCAACGAAACTCGAGAAATAAAACGCTTTCGTTACAAGAAAGCTCGCTTACGCCGGGATTGGAACCCCTGACCATGGGTGAAACGTTTGCGAGGATACCAACTAGACTATTACCAGGGCGACCGTCTACATATCATCGGTTGGAAAATTCGGACAAGCGCGATCAGGTCATCTGGGCGAGGAAAGCAACACAAGCGGGAACGCAGAACGACGTTTCAACCAAGTAGCGCCAGAGCAACGAAAATAGCAAATCCCACTGTGTACCAGGAGCGTACCACTGGAAATGGTGCCTACATGGAAAATCGAGTAAAGGTAGCGTGGGCCATCACCAACCAGCCAAACAAGGACAGATCAGGAAATACAGAGACCTCTTCGACGAAATCAATATATTCAATTTCACGTACTCATGTCGGACCTTGTGTCCGCCTATTTGTCTTTGTCAGCGCCTCTCCCTAATGATTGGGTCGAATCGGGACCAATCATCTACCGCACGTATGTTCAGTGTCGGCGATGCGATTGCTAAAATCCACGAACCAGGATGCTTCCGTTGCCGACGGTCATACACGTGCGTAACACAGCTACACATTTGGGAGAGCTACTGGTTGCGTGGCACTTCTGATGAAGTACGCTCAAAACGTTGTTCCGCCTATCTACATGGTGATTGCGACTGATCATAGCACAGAAACGAAAGCGGTTTTACCCGAGAGGTCACTCCTAGCCGTGCATGAGTCTCGAATGTCGAGGATGTGGCGAGACCCGAAGCTGGGAGTGACCGATCGGAGTCGAGTCAAGGACGTGGGGCGTCATCGAACGAGCAACGTCTCTTGCGTGCGTGGAATGAGACAAGGCACCCTAAGGCTAGCGAATAGAAACCCAAAAATGATTTTATACACTTCCTCGAGCGTCCTGCTAGTAAGTGGTGGAGTCACGTCCTTTCGAGTGCGCAATCGCCTAACGTACGGGGAAGAGGCACCAACACCTACCTGTCAACACATTGTGAGGATAGTAAAAGTCTTGGTCCGACCAGATTTCGGGGGCGGATCGATAGAGAAAGCTGGACAATGCCACACAAGCAACCAGCAGCACCACGTGAGGTTCGGAGCGGCCGAGTTGGCGATGATGTCGGGCTAGAGCGGGGTTGAGGTGGTGTCGGTGAAGCATGGAGGCACAGCAGGGAAGTGCGAAGGAGCGCAAGTTCGGAGGTGAGGGCGAGTTGACCTTCATTCTCTCCGCAGAAGCGTAGAAGCATCGCCCGTGTCGGGGGTGAGAAGGAAGCGAGTAGGAGCCAATAGGCTTGCACCCAAGGGCCACGGCGATGCTCATGTTCGTGTTGAACGGCAGCAAAGCGATAGGCGTTTCGTAGTTTTCAATGGCAGCAAGTAATAGCGATTCGAGGACGGTTTAACACCGTCGAATTTAGTAATGTTGGAACATGTGCGAATAATATATGCACAACGGACGGCAATGGTTGATCTGTTTTTTGTTACCGAGACATTTGGTACTACCAATCTGCGCACGGTTTGCTTGCACCAAGCTAGTACGATCTTCAATTCTGTATTCAAGCAGCCGACGAGCGTGAAGCTGAGGCCCGGAGCAGCCACGGCGGATACGAACCTCTGGAAGCTCGGACGTTGCAGGAGAGGCACGTTAGCGCGCCAGAGGTAGAAGTTTGACGAAAACGTCATGGTCACGGACCTACCTGCCTTGCTGAGAAACAATAACGAAGGAAACCAATGGTTTTGGAGATGGCCAGGAGATCACAAGGTAGTGCGTACGTAAATGTCCAAGTCGATGAACCTGGCGAGCAGCGAGTGAAGACCCGGCAGAATCGCAATGAAACTGAACGGAGTTGGGCCAACAACGCGAGAAATCAGGAGAAAAGAATACGGGAGACACCGTCGTAGTGCCGATCGTCAGCAGAGAGTAGCGAAACAAACTGCACCAGCAGGTAGGGCCGCCACGTCGGACGACGGAAGAGTCGAACACGACGCGGCATTGTGGTGAGACACCAGTCACTTGCCCCGGGGCGACGGGACAAGATCGGTCATTGTGTTAAGGGAGGACGATGGTCTACGAGAGGCGGGATGATGAGACGAGGGCGGGAAAAAGAAGGCACAGGAAGGGTTGAATAGAGAAAGCCAGCCAGACCAAGCTACACAAGCAACCGGCAGCACTGCGCGAGGCTTTGGAGCGGCCAAGTTAGTGACGAGGACCGAGGCGCGGGGTGGAGAAGGCTTTTCACTGAGGCATCCGCCGTAGAGGTGGAATGGAGGAATGGTTCGAGGGTGAGGGCGAGATGGGGTCCTTTCTGCCCAGATTCAAGAAGGTGTGTTGGAAGCGGGAAGGAGAGGAGTAGGGGCCTGTAGGTCCGCACCCTAAGGTTACGACAGTGCCCAAATTGACAGGTGTTTGCCGAGCAGAGGCGGCACGGGGCGTTGCAGAGCTAAATGAGACTATGCAAAGGACCAAATCAGTCCTCTACATTACTGTCCATATGGGTGTAGCTTCCATGGAAGTAGATGTTTACTTCCATGGAAGCAGTACATACTTCCATGGAAGCTCATTGATTTTAGCTTCCATGGAAGCTCGAAACTTACTTCCATGGAAGTGCGGTGGACTTCCGTGGAAGTTCACATAGCTGGGGGGTCAGCAACAACTTCCATGGAAGTTGAAGCTTCCATGGAAGTTGGTAGCTTCCACGGAAGTGGTTTGGAAGGCTTCCACGGAAGTAGATTACACCCACTTCCACGTGCTTCCATGGAAGTGGGCCATATTCGGACAGCTTCCATGGAAGCATAATTTCAAGCTTCCATGGAAGCATCAACGCTCTACTTCCATGGAAGTACACCACCCGACCCCAGCTTCCATGGAAGTAAAAATATCTTGCTTCCATGGAAGCATCATCGCTCTACTTCCATGGAAGTACACCTCCCGACCCCAGCTTCCATGGAAGTAAAAATATCTTGCTTCCATGGAAGCATCAACGCTCTACTTCCATGGAAGTACACCACCCGACCCCCACCTTCCATGGAAGTAAAAATATCTTGCTTCCATGGAAGCATCATCGCTCTACTTCCATGTAAGTACACCTCCCGACCCCAGCTTCCATGGAAGTAAAAATATCTTGCTTCCATGGAAGCTGTCCAAACGTGTCGTGGCGAAACTTCCATGGAAGTATGCCGTCCGGCCCAAGCTTCCATGGAAGTATTCAGAAGCGACTCCCATGGAGACGTTCGCAGATGTCATGGCCTGACGGGAGTAGACTCGCATTGGTTCTGTATGCGTCGAGAGCATCATGGCGATGTGAAATACGGTTTGGCTATTTCGCAGGGGATGCAGCCCGATTGTCTGGGCAAAAAAATACGATTTGGATTCCACGCCGTCGCGAAGGTCTTCCCACACTCGGCACCCATGCCTATCAAAGCTGTCACGCCTAGAGATATTATCGCAATGGAGCACACGCTCGAAGTGGTGTGATTACGATTGGTGCGCTACGTGACGAGAGCCGACTTGTTGTGTCATCCTGCTCACTCGTGGGAGTTGGGAAACCAACGATCAAAATAAAAGGGAACAGCAGTGTGTAGTAGACTAGGTTCGTTCACGAAAGCGGGATGTGGACACGGGGGGGGGGTAGCCGGCAGGTGAAAGTTTACGTTACCACAGCAGCTCTCACACCAGCGCACAGCAGGTGTAGTAGTATCAGGTGCGTGGTGTTTGCACTCTGTTTCTGTCCGTGGACGCACACGTCAGAGAGGACAGTTACATCTATCAGCTGTCGCTCGTTTTGTAGCGACAGCTGTGGCATCTTATAGTCCATACTAAGCTGCGGTTTGTGGCCGGCCTCCGTTGCGTCTCAGTATGTTGTATGTCTCGAAACGGCCAGATGAAAGGGCAAGAGTGTTATGTAAAGCTCCACACCAGCCTCGGGTGTAGGATTGTTTCGGCCGCCGGAGACTGCTTCATTGTTTCGAAGGGGCCCGGGGGAACGAAGTGTTTTGTCTTAGACAACAAACAATCGGGCGTCGGTCATCTACCTTTTCGTAGAACTTCAGTTCCAAAGCCCCACGAGCCAACATTGAAAGAGTAGGAGTACAAAAATAGTCAACATATAGTAGTAGTATCCGTCAAATTAGGTTGGAACACGTCATTGACCAGCTTCCACTCTGAACCACCCGCCTTGCCAACTTCCCCTTCCTGGCGACCTCCTTCGGCACTGCACAACAGGGATCGATCTTGTCTCGCAAATAAATGTACTCGTTTGTACGTACATCCTTGGTTTTCTTATCGTGTTACATTGCTACTACGGGCTATAGGGGCTGCTCCTGGGGTACCCACGCCAAGATTGAGATATTGACCCTGTAATGTGCGGGGTGTCTGCCATCTGTAGTAGATCTCCACCGCTCCACATCGCCAGCAGCGCCAGCGGTGATTCACCCCATGCGAGAACAGGACGCCGACGCACAGACGCCTCGATAGTAGACCCGGGGATACATGGGTATATGCCCCCCTACCCACAAATGGAACCGAAGGGACGATGCCTCGGCGGACAAGCCGGGGATACATTGGTGTGTATGTCTCTCCCAAACGACCCCGATTCGCCCACGCATCGGCGCAAATTCCGGGGTTGCATGGGTACATGTCCTCGCCCCCCCCCCCAAATGACGCCGATCTTCGATGACTTGGCGTTGTCTTTGATTATTTTTTCACGTATACCGTTGCGACTAAACTGTGCGCGAAAGAATTCGGGACGTCTTACAGATTTACGTAGGTACTTGGCTTATTGCACTCTTGGGGCGTGTAGGTTCAGAGGTCTTGGTTCGTTTTTCTGGGGTCCCACAAGAGAGAAGAAAAACATTTGGAGCTCGCATTCTGCAGGAGACAGAGCGTGTAACATGCAGGACCATTCGGAGGGCCACGCAGCAGAAGTGCAGCAGCTTTTTGCTACATCGAAGTTCGGACGAACCATGTCGTAGTTGTTCTCCCCTGCACCCTCCCATTATCTTTGTTGGTGGATAGGAGAGATACGATACAAGTGAGGACTCACTTAGTATAGGCCCATATAACAGACTAGGGTTAAGGATTGGCCCCCCGCCCCCCAATGGGGCTGGAGGCCAACATCCAGGACCGATGGTGGTGAGTGTCCGGCAAGAAGGAAAGAAGAAGAAGAAGGGGAGAGGATTTGTAGGGGCGGGAAGAAGGGACGGTGTTGGGAGAGGAAAGGAAGTGGTGAAGAATTTCGACACTCGACGAGCGCGCGGTCCCGTCGGAGGTGAAAGGGACATACATGTCAGTCCGTAGTCTTGTCTATTGCATCGAAAAGTCGAAATTCGAGGTGTACATTATGTACATGACGATGGAGAAGGCCGACGAGGAAGGTACGAAGAGAGGAAATTGCACCCCACGTTCGAAGTCGGTGTGAAAACCGCCGCAAGGAAGGAGTGCAAAGGAGAAAAAGAAGGAGACGTCGACGTTTGTTTGCGTCGTGGAACGATCCTCCTTTTGTATAACGTTGGTACTCACCAATGCAAGACGGGGGGTTAGGGTTAAATACCCATCGTGAAAGTCAAAGCGCAGGTCATAACTACGTGCGTGCTTGCTTGTGACTCATGCACGGAGAAGTTACCACGGAGACTTGTTATCAACTAGAAGTTTGAAGGCTGGCTGAGAAGGTTTGAAGACACAAACACTTAGCGACGATGGCAAGCGCGACGTCAAAACTTAACAAGAAGAAAAGTCCACACCAAAAAAGAAAAGAAGGCCGGATGCCGACCTATTATGGCTCTCTCGGAATGAAGGGATTCGCACAATTTCCAACAGGCAATAATCCAAAAGTACGGACACATGAAGGTACTTGGTAGAGAGAGATCGGAACGGTTTTTAATGCGAAGACACAACAACAACAACAATGATGAAGGTCGACCCGTCCTGCGTCGTTCGCACTGTAAAATGATAAATGCGAAAGATGGACTGCGTAAAGATCCAGCGGTCTTTTTCGGCAGTGGCAAAGACAAATATGCAACCAAAATATGCAAAAATATGCAACCACATGCCGCAAAAAAAAAATAATTGAGCGGGATTGTCGAAGTAAATAGTCTAGAACACCGCCTTCTCTGTTGTTACAGGCAGGTTTGCTTCCACAACCCGGGAGCCCAACCCCTTCTTGTATTTCGGCCTACAACACTCCAAACGACACAAGCACCGGTAGGAGAGTGCGTGGGAGATGCCGTAACAGCACAACTCCACTCTCCAACGACATCTATGTACAGTAGTAGTACTGCTGTCTGTCGTTGTAGCACCATGTGGAAGATCTCCGAGGGGTCCTCCTGCGCGGTAACGACAACATGGCGAGAGCTCTACGTGTACCTGTCGTCGACACATGTGGGAGCCGCGATAAGCAACTTCCATGGGGGTAGACAGAGCTTCTTCGGTATCAAACAGACTACTTTTCTGGAATTAGACTCTCTTTTCACGAGCCCTCTTGTGAGCTTCCGCAGCAGCAACATGCCAGGCACGTCTAAAGGTGGCTTAGACGCCCGCTGTACTAGCTTCCGCGGAAATACTGTCGCGTACACGGTCACCCATATGTGACCTTTCGTGGAAGTACCCTTTATATATATCCAATTTCACCAACCTAGGTTTGCCTGTGGTTCGGAGATCATTTCCACAACCGAAACGTTTCCGCTGAGCAACCGTATAATCGAGTGTTATCGTGTCCGTAGCATGAAACTGGCTTCCGTATCAGTCGTTTTCTACTTTCGATGCAAGTACATCTCGGAAGCGCAGGGCATTTTGTCACGCTTTGATGGAAGCCGCCTGGAAGCTACAGCAGTGCGACTCCCCCACCGTAGCTCAACCCGATTACGCGATTTCCATGCACATGGGTTAATCTTAAAGGGGGGTAGACTGAGCTCCCATGGAAGCAGCGGTGGTTGCTTCCTTGGAAAGAAGTATCGCCTGCACTTGTACGGAAGTACTACCGGACTTACATGGGAGTCCGTCCATCAAAACTATCGTGTTATATATATACTCACAGGATCGTCGTGACGTGATACATTTCTTGTTATTGGCATCGGAATAAAAAAAAAAGATGGCTCGAAATTTGGTGTTAGATATACTCGCAGCAGTATCTGGTCGTGAGGATCCCAGGGGGATACGTGTTGGGAATTTCGTGTGTTGCAGGGTACCATCGGTGCAGTCACGGGGACCCTTTTGGCGTGGTTGGTGCGATGAAGCTTGCGTGCGTGCTGCGCTCACTTCTTCCTCTCTCTCTCCACCACCACCACCGTCTCTCTCCAATCAAGTTTCCTTCTCCCACTCTCTCTCCAACTCTCTCTCAATCTCTCTCTCTTGGCCTAACACGGCCGACTACCCAGTGCCCCAAGTAACGTCCAGAACGTGCTTGCTGCACCCCGCGTAGTTTACCTTTCACACTAGTGCGATATCACGGTATCTGCGCGCGGGCGTAGCCATCCGTGGGTTGTGCAGTCACGCGCAATCGGTAGACTCCCACAACACCAAACATCATGGAGGACATCGACCTCTCCGCCCTCAGCGGGGAAGAGCTACAACAAAAAGTGGAGGAGATCGTCCAGCAACGAGTGCAAGCCGAACTCGAAGCCAACAGGATCAACGAGGGTGAAGTCACCATTGCCCAACCACCAGCCGGCAACCCAGCCACTCCAACCGGCAACCCAGTCCCACCTACTGGCAACCAACCATCACCCTCCAGCCAGGGTACACCAGCCACATTCAACGACCCCAGCAGCGTCGCACACATCGTGGCGCAAGCGGCCAAGGCGACAGCTGAGGCCATCGCTCAACAACAGGGCTTTGCCCGCTCAGGCACGTTACGTGTCAATCCAGGCTCAGAAATCGAACCTCAGCAGGACTTGTACATTATTTTTGATATTTTTCGTGGTAAGATGATTTCATATTTTCAGGAGGAGGGTGTGCATGATGCGTTGGAACTGGAGGTCGAGGTCAAGGTCGGGAAGAGGGGTGTGAATGTAGGAGACCTTCGGAGACTTTTTGGAAATGAAGTGGTAGACAAGTCTTTCAAACTGTGGAATATCCTCATAAGCAAGGTTATGTATCCCCCGATTCAGAGCTTGATTCTGGCGTGTGAGAGTCCCCAAAAGGGCTGGAAAATAGTGACCGAGTTCTATCAGGAGAAAAAGCAGTCAGAAAAGTCGAGGTTGGAGCAGGACTGGAAGGAGTTGGAGATGAAGGAGTCCGAGAGTCCACAGGACTACATTGCCCGCTCAGAGGCCCTTCGCCTGCGTCTCGCATCTGTAGGCACGATTAAGGATGAAACAGATGCCAACAAAGACATTGCTCGTGGCCTTCCCTCTTCGTTGTATGCCGTGCAAAAAGGAATACTGCTTGCCCATGATGTCCTGACGTTGCGTACCCTTGAGACTGTGGTGAGGGACGCCCACGTGGAGATGGAGCGCGAGAGGAGCAAGGGGGAGAGGCGCGAGGTGGAGCTCGCTCTCGCCGCATCCGGCATGGGCCGGCGCGGCGGGGGCAGTGGGGGGGCATCCTGGGGTCAAGACGGCGGTCAGGCAGCAGCTGGCGGCCAAAATCGTGACGGAGAGAAGAAAAATAGTGACGTGTTCAACGACGACCCCGGCGGATTTTGCCGCTACCACCAGTCCGAGCTTCACACCAACGAGCAGTGTCGTCTCCAGCAGCAACTGCGGCGTGCGCGTTCGAGAGAGGGCGCCGAGGAACGTCGCTCAGGCGGCGGCAGCCGCGGTGGCGGCGGTAGCCAGCGAGGGGGTAGACCGCCGCCGGGACCCGGCCGCGGTGGCGGGCGATGGGTGAGGATAGAGCAGCAGCACCACACCGGTCATGGTGGCGGTGGCTGGAGCCAAGCCTCACCCGGCCCGCGACCTCTTCGTGGACGTGGGCCTGGTGGTCGTCTGGGGCGTCACCCGGGGGGTCGTGGGCCCGCGGGACGCCACAGCAGCGACGGGCGTGCCGAGAGAGATCGGGCAGGGAGAGGCCCGGGGCACGCGCGTTCTGGCCACGGAAGAGAGCAGGCGTACGTTGTGTACTACGCCCACGATGATGGTGGCTACTACGAAGATTACGGCGACTACGACGAAGGCTACTCCTACGACGACGGCTACCACGACGCCGGGTACGCCCACTACGCCGGCGGCGGGGACAGCTACAGCAACTCCTCCTCCGGGTACGAAGACAGCCGTTCATCTGACGGCGGGATCCACTACGTCTACTACCCTCCCGCCGGTCAAGATTCATCATCCGAGCAGCCACGTCAGCCCCCCCCCGCGGGCAGCAGCAGCACCGCTTCCTCCTCGTCCTCTGCCCCTTCTCCTGGCGCGCCTCCATCTTCGGGCTACCTCCACCTCTGCACGGCACAATCGGTGCCCCTAGGCAAGTCTCACCCCGAAGATTTTTTTGGTAGGGTAGGAGTGACGATTGGAGTTGAGTCTGCTGCGTCTGCTTCGTCTTTGCTGAGTGTGGAATCTAGTGAGGGGCCGCCTGGTAGCGAGAGATGGGTAGCTGATTCAGGTGCAAGCAACAGTTTTACCAACAGTAGTCTACACATGTACGATCTGCAGGAGATCCCCGCAAATAGGAAGTATGTCGTCGTAGGTGATGGTCGACTGCTAGAAGTGCAAGCTATCGGTAGCATCAACCTTAGTTTCTTTCAGGAGGATGAGAACGGTGAAAAAACGACGATGTGTGTTAAGCTGGCTGACGTGTCTGTAGTAGAGAACCTGAGCTTCAATTTGTTTTCAACGCATGCAGTTTCTCGAAAGCAACAAATCCTGCACGACGAGCGTGGTGCAACCCTCCAAAATGGACTGCTATTTGCTAGGGAGGAAAAAGCGTCTGCAGCATATGCCATGCGGTTACCATACGACCCATCTGCAACTCTAGTAGACTCTTCTGCTTTGCCTGCATTCGTGACTGCCCCCGATTCCACCCCCGCCGTTGGCTCCACGCGTTCCCCTTCCCAAAAAGGGGGCTCCGCGGAATCATTGGTGTCCGTGTTGCGTTTCCCTCCCGCTGGCTCTGCTAGCGTAGTACCTTCGAGTGAGAGCGTCACGCCCGCTGGTCCCACCAGCGTAGTACCTTCGACTGATAGCGTCACGCCCACTGGTCCCACCAGTGTAGTACCTGCGAGTGAGAACGCCCCGCCCGCCGGCTCTGCCGGCGTAGTACCTTCTTCGGCGTCCGAGTTTGTTTGTGTGGGTACTTTTCCGGGTATGGATCTTGGAGACACGAGTGTGCTCACCGACGAGCAGCTCATGGATGGCTATGATGACACCCCGTATCAAGAGTTTTTCCCCGCGTTTATCCCTGAGACTGATGCTGCGAATGTAGCTGCTGTTTTGGATAGCATTGATGGGGGTGCTGATTTTGACTTGGGTGCGGCCGCGCTTGGCCCTGGTGCGTCCCCGTTTGCTCTTGGTTCGACTGAAAAGTCCGTTGACATCAACCGCTTCCACCGCTCCCTTGCCCACGCTTGCGAGCCCCTTTTGAGAGAAACCGCCCAGCAGAGAGGCATCGTGCTCACCGGCAAGCTGGAACCGTGCACGGACTGCATGAAGGCGAAGGGCAGGCGAGGGTCGGTGCCGCGGGGGCCGGGAGCGCGGGCGTCCAAGCCACTCGGGCGTGTTCACCTGGACTTGTGTGGACCGCTGGTGCCTTCCCTGGGCGGCAACCTCTACCTGTTCGTCGCCGTCGACAGCGCCTCGCGGTGGAACAAGGTCTACGGTCTCCGGCGGAAGTCCGACGCGCTGGCGGCAACGAAAAGGCTGCTGGCGGACGTGGGGCGGTACGACCTCGGGCGCATCGAGTGTTTCCGCGTCGACAACGGCACCGAGTGGACCCGTGGCGACTTCCGGCAATTCTGCGACGACAACGGCATCGGCGTCGAGTTCACCCCGCCTGGCACTCCGAAGTACAACGGCGTCGTCGAGAGCGCCATCTGGCGGATTATGAAGGCCGGCATGGCCGCCCGCCGCAGCGCTGGCCGTGTGTTCAACGTCGACTTCGCCTCCATCCCCGGCCTCGACGAGCGCGGTGACCGTCTTTGGATGGAATCGGCGAAGTGGGCCGCCGACGCTCTTAACCAGTCGGCGACCAAGGCCAACCCCGGGCGGCGCTCGCCGCACGAGATGTTCACCGGCGAGCAAGGGCCGTTCCGCGTGCTGCCGTTCTTCCAGCCCGGCTTCATGCGCGAGGATCGCCGCACCAAGCTTGACGACCAGGCCACCCTCTGCTTCTACCTGAACGGCGGCGACAACCACCCGAGCGGCACCGTCAAGGTCCTCAAGGCGTCCACCGGTCGCGTCGTCTACACCAACAACGTGTCGTGGGTGACGTCGGCGCCAGCCGGCGAGGGGGGTTCCGCTGGTATCACCGGTGCACCGACACCCCCCCCGTTCACGCCGCCGGTCGTCTCGATAAACTTTGGCCCAGCACCGACGCCTTCGACTGCCGCAACGCCACCTGCCGCAACGCCGCCGCCAGCGACCACGCCGCCGTCCGCTCCCACGCCTTCACAGCCACCCTCTGCCACTTCGCCGCCACCGTCGGCGACCCCCGCCCCTGGCCAGCCGTCTTCTGCCTCTTCGCCTTCACCGTTGCCGACCCTCGATCCAGACCAGCCGCCGCCGCCGGACCCCGCGATGCCCCCGCTTACGGCTCACGCCATGCGGCAGCTTCGCCCGGGTACAAAGGCCGAGGGTATGATAGACCCGCGGCTGCCAAGCCGAACGAGATCGGGCACGAGGCACAGCACAGGACTCATCTCGATGCTAGACAAGAACACTCTGGTGTCGATGCTGGAGGCTCGGAGCGCGGTGGATGAGGAGCGCAGGGAGCTGGGGGGGGCGGAGGCCGGAGGGCCGGGGGGAGCGGGGGCCGGAGAACAGGCGGGAGCACTCGCAGCGGTGGACCCGGGGGCTGGAGGAGCGGGCTTTCCACTCGCATTTGCCACGCTCCTCGCCAACCGGGGAGACATCGACGCCACGCTGCGAGACCAGCGCCCGCCGGAGCAACGCCCTGACCTTCCTCACTGCCAGGCCAGCGACCTTCGTGTCCCCAAGAGCTACAAAGAGGCCATGGCGTCGGAGCACCGGCACCTTTGGAGCGACTCTATGCAAAGGTGTTTTATGGCTTGTTGGAAGCAGGGACTTTTACTCCGGCGAAGTAGCAACTAGTGGAGAACGCAATTAACGCTAAGTGGGTATTCGATTGGAAGGCAGATGAATTTGGATGGCCCACTAAGGTGAAGTCGAGACTTGTAGCGAGAGGTGATATGCAGAGAGAGTACATTGACTTTGGAGAGCTGTACGCGCCTACCGTTTCTGTTTCGTGTGTTAGGATGTTGGCTGCGTTGGCGTGCGAGTTGAATCTCGACTTGTGTCATTTCGATATTGAGCAAGCTTTTGTGCGCTCGGAGTTGGAGGAAGACGTGTACATGCGTTTGCCACAGGGATGTGGAGCTCTATCTGGAATGATTGTAAAACTAGGCAAGAGTCTGTATGGCTTGAGACAGGCATCTAGGCAGTGGCATGCAATGCTGAAGAGGTGTTTAGTGGCGTTAGGTTTTGAGCAGTGCATGGCCGATGCTTGTGTGTTTCGTTTGATTGAGGATGGATGTGTTGTTTTGATTTTGGTAGTACATGTAGATGATATTTTTGCTGTGGGAGAGAGGGAGAGATGTGACAAGTTTGGCGCCGACCTTAACAAGTCCGTGCCAGTGAAGAACCTGGGAGAGTTGAGATGGTATTCTGGGTGCTTTTACGAGAGGAACAAGGAGACCGGAAGGTTGACGATTTCTCAGCAGACTTTCACGGACGAGCTAGCAGCAGAATATGGAGTAGTGGGAGGTAAGAGCGTTCCGATGTCTTCGGGGGTCAAGCTTTCTGATTTTGATGCGGATGAGGTGGCGACAGACTTTCCGTTTCGTGAGCTGGTAGGATCGTTGATGTGGCTGGCGACTCAAACTAGGCCAGACATTGCGAATGCTGTAAGGGCAGTAGCTAGGTATTGCGCATCTCCGAAGCTGGTACACTGGAACGCAGCGATGGATATTTTAGGCTATGCGAGGAGGACGAGTCACTTTGGTATTTCGTTTCAGAGGGGTACAGTAGAAGGATTCAGCTTGCAGGGGTACGCTGATGCGGACTTTGCAAGCAAGGCAGCAGACCGTAGGTCGGTATCAGGGAGAATCGTGACGTGTGGAGGAGGCGCTGTGTCTTGGTTTTCCAGAACGCAAAAGTGCGTCACACTTTCGACGACAGAAGCAGAGTACGTCGCGCTTGGTGACATAGTGAAGGAGATTTTGTTTTTGAGGCAGATTTGGCGTTTCATGTTGCCGCAGGTCGGCATGCCGTGCATCCCTGTCTTCGAGGACAACCAGGGGGCGATTCAACTAGCGCAGAACCCCATCTCAAACTCGAACTCGAAGCACGTAGATGTAAGGCACCATTTTCTCAGGGAACTGGTAGAGAGGAAGGAAATTTCGGTGATCCACGTGCCGTCTCCGTACCATCGTGCAGATTTTCTCACGAAGAGCTTGCCGAAGGACGCTTTCGAGTCTCACCGTGATTTTGCAATGAATTTGGCATGAACATTTTATTGTTTTTCTGATGGGTTGTGTTTTGGTTTTGTTTTGTTTCTCGTTTTGTTTCCCGTTTTCTTTCATTTCCCGCGCCAAGTATTTGTTACGCGCGATGCAGTACTCATGTTCCTTTGAATTGTTTTTCCCTCTTATGTTATTCTGGTCGAGTATTGATGGCATATATTCTTGGAGAGATGTATTTTGGTTGAGATATCGAGTGTTCGCGAAGTTTTCAGTGATTAACTGTTGCGAGCAGGGGGGATGTTAGATATACTCGCAGCAGTATCTGGTCGTGAGGATCCCAGGGGGATACGTGTTGGGAATTTCGTGTGTTGCAGGGTACCATCGGTGCAGTCACGGGGACCCTTTTGGCGTGGTTGGTGCGATGAAGCTTGCGTGCGTGCTGCGCTCACTTCTTCCTCTCTCTCTCCACCACCACCACCGTCTCTCTCCAATCAAGTTTCCTTCTCCCACTCTCTCTCCAACTCTCTCTCAATCTCTCTCTCTTGGCCTAACACGGCCGACTACCCAGTGCCCCAAGTAACGTCCAGAACGTGCTTGCTGCACCCCGCGTAGTTTACCTTTCATTTGGGTTTCTACAGCAGTATGGACCAGACGCCGACTGTACATAGAAGTCGTACGAGTGTCGACCTAGTTGTTGTGCTGTCACAGCATCTNNNNTTGCCGCCCCGGTCGCAGTTTACAGCCTTGGTGTACGTACCAACAGCGAATAACTCGACTCTTCGCTTTTGTTCATGGCCACAACTTGTACATCATGCTGATTCCATTGCTGCTGCCGCCCCAAGCGTCACCGCAGAGTCCATGGACCGCACCGTTGGCCTTTTAGACTTTGCGGCGGGCACGGTGATACGCTGCGCAGTAGTTCAACTAGGCTGAGCGTGTGCACCTAACTTTGGTAATAACGTAGATCATGTGTGTGATTGTTCGGGGTTGTGTCGCAGTGTACGGCGAATGGAATAAGTGTGGTGTGTTCTTTGGATAAAACGAGCAAAAAATAAGGTAAAATAAATGCTCGCGGTAGAAAATATTTATGCGTGAGGGGCCTTGTCAACGGAGGGTTCTATGCGCCACATCTTCCCAAAGATTGCTTTTGTTGTCCTGGGCACTCTTGTCGTCGTCCTCGTGCAAGAAGAGGTGGGAGTCCGCTGGCACAACCTCTCACGGAGGTTGGCAACCACGAACAGTGTACGTACATGGAATGACGTGTCGCAACACCTCGTGCGTGAAGCTGTGGGTCAAGTTTTCCTCGTGACCGGCTACAAGGCTGAACCACGTGCTTTGGTACTTACAAGGGACATCGAAAGCTAAATTACTTGTAATACGTGCTGTTCGTTGCCGTACGCAAGAGCTGCCGACAAGGATTGGATTTCTTGTCCACACACCCCTCCTGTGTAGCCTTGGATGGTTGTAGTTGTACGGAAAAAGGATACTGAAAGTGTACATTTTATTACTCTGCGTACAATGAAAAGTGTCGTATACGTCTCACGACGAAAATGAGAGTACTGTCGCCATACCAAGTTGGACGCCACCAATAGAAACCTGGGAAGGCCGTACAAAAATGGTCATGTACGTACGCGGTTGTCGTCACCTTGAAGCCTCTCACCGAAAACACACCCGCGGACGCTCTTGCCGATACACGGAATACGAGAACATGGCAACAGGTAACGACCACTGAAAATTAAGCAGGCAGCCGCAAGAATGTCACTTCCATTGTGGCAGAGAATAACCTTGGAGGACCCGCTGAGGGTAGTAAGTCGTGCCATACTTCGATTGAAAACACTAAACAACTGCGAGAGAGAAAAACCCATGAGGACCCGATGATGGTAATAAGTCGTTCCATACACTTCGATTGAAAACGCCAAACAACTGCGAGAAACAAACGTGGCACAACACGAACGACTGAAGTCCCACAAAGAAAACCAGGGAATACCCCGCGTCGGAACATGCACGGGGCGTCATTCGTAAACCTCTTCACCCCACCGTGCCAGAGCGAGCTCGAATGCCCTGGTCTACAAAACCACGATCGTTCATCACGAAGTATGGAGCTGGTCACCACCAGGCATTTCCCCGCATATTACTGCGCGCTTCAAGTGTTTATCCTTTCAACGAGTCAAAGATGCATCTCTAAACTGAACCCTCTTCAGCGACCTTGGCCACATGTAACCACACGTAAAACCGTCACCTGTAGACATCCCGTCAAACCTCAGTTCGACTATAGCTCTCGGCCAACGTACGTCTGACAGTGGTTGTTGGAAGCGTTTGCCAAACGACAACTCCTTGAGGGTAGGAGCCCAACATGACTCGAGAGTGATTGAATGATCCCCCGAAGGCAAGCGACTCCAATCCAGGCGACCACTGCAAGGTGTAAACCTTCGTGTTGAACTTACCCTCAAGCACCAACGTCTTTAGGCTCGTAGGCCAGGTGGTGTCGCTTACACGCCACCCACAGCCTGACCCAAACTCGAAAGCTTCTAGCGTGGACGGCCACTTAGCGCGTTCGACGGAAACCATGTCGTCGAAATCATCCGGGAACACAACCTATGCAAGTTCCTGGGCCAATGAACGGCATCAACCTCCTGGTTAAATTTTATGGGAAACGACACCTCCTACAGCCCGTCAGGCAACTGCATGCCTTGTATTGGGCTGTTGAAACTCCCCCCCAACCGTAGGACCTTGGGCGTGGCAGGGAGTACCACAGGAGGCCTCAGCCCCCCGTTCCACGCACCCCCCAAGGTGAGATACTGCAGCGAATCAGGCCAGATAACGCCTAGCAGGTTCTGCTGGAACGCATCACCGGCCGTCAGAGCGATCAATGCATCCGGCCAATGATAGCCGGTTAATGGCTGGTCAAAGCACGTACCAAACGCCAAACGTTGCAAGCTACTGGGCCACCGGACTGCGGCGATTGGCTGGTTGAAGCATCCTCCTAGACGAATGTCCTCGATGGAATCTACGAAAGTCACACCTTCGATGGACCTGTTGAATGTGCTTTCTAGCGAAAGTTGCTTCAAATTAGGAGGCATACTGATACTTTCGAGTGGCTGGTTGAAGCGGCTCTCGTAGCCGGATCCTGTTATATTCTTATCCCTTACCCAGATCATTCGATGTAAGTATTGGATTTGGTTGGGTGAGGCCTCCTGCGCCGGTCTGTGGTCCCGCCCATTACTTTCTTGTTAATTATCCGATCTGTCACATCTTAGTTTTTGACCACTCACGCCTCTAAGCTAGGTCTCGCCCACCCAAACTTTCTTTATTTTTCGCGGCGAGCACATGCAGAGAAATCGCATGTGAAGTCAGCCGACAACGGCAACGCGTTTGAGTCTGCGTACAGCTCGCTACGGGTCCTCTTGGAACCCGGTTCCCCAAGACTAGTAGTGGCGCCAACATATCGCTTCGCTACACTCTCCGTGCGCCACCCGGCAATTTTCATGATAGCGACCATCGCCGTTCCGTCAAGCGACTGCGCTACAGAACCTCCGACGCGGAACGAGTGCATAGTGTAGCGGTGCGGCAGTCCCGCCGCTCGGAAATGCCCTTGTAGGGCAGCCGTCATCTGAACCGCCGTAAGCGGAGCGCAGCCCCGAGTTCCATCCAGCAGAACGATAGGAAACAGATGCCCTTGGGACAAATCCCAGCCAATACGCTCCGCCGCACTGATGTAGGCCGTAAAATTGCTCACCGCACAAATAGACGGGCAAGCGACGTCCGGACGCACGACCACGGCATCAACAGAGTCCCGGAGGGTCTTGCCAAACTGGTAGTTGAAAATCAGAAGACCCTGCCCCGCGGGCAACCGCAGAACTTGCGATCCCATAGTGAAGGAGAGATCATGGCCTCGCCGCATGGAGGCGAACGCCAGCGAAAACAAAGCGACGTCCCTGGTGAGCTCAATACGTTCCGCCAAAGAGGACGCAGTCTGCGCGCGAGAGCGCATGTCCCTCAACAGATCGATGAGGACGTGCGGTAACATAGCCTCTGCCTGGTTGACAGCGACACCCACACGTTTTTTTTCCTCCCCCGTGAAGACGAGGTAGGAGTCGACGAGAGGACTACAACAGGGATTGCCCGAGCGCGTGGCAGGGTCCCAGCTGCTGTCTTTTCCCAACTGTTCTTGCATCGCCATCTTCAGCTTGGACACGATCCCTTTCTGCATGGACGCGGCGGCATACCGCTTAGCACATGGCGTGTTTGGAAGACAACCGCGGCCGTGAGTCGTGCCGACACCAGGGCATGCCCTGTCGTGCACCCGCTTGGTACCACTACCTTGTGTTTCCAAGAAGCAGAGATAGTCAAACACGTCTCGGTCCGACGCCTGCTTCCAACCCCGACGTTGTTCAGTCGCCGAAAGTATGAAAGCGTCGAACCCGTCCGCTACGGCGCACTTGCACTGTTGAGGACGACGGTTAGACGCGGCCGAGAGGACCTGATCACCACGAGCGCGCAGCGCGTCGAAATCGATCGACACCCGAGCCGCTTGAGGGTCACGCGGTACCGGACGCCCGCGGGCAGGCTGAACACCGCAGGATCAACAATAGTTGTAATGTCCCACGTTTTCCGTCTGGCACGACGAACACAGCCTTCTGACTGCAGGAGGCGGCCATGGCGGAGCGCGAGTTCCACAGTGTACTCGGCCAGGAGCTTCTTCGCCTCGGCCTGGCGATAGGCAACTGACTTGTCGCCCGCCCGCGAAGTGGCCACCTTCCTGGCGCGCGCCAAAACTGCCGTGTAGGTCTCCACCCCGGGAAGGGGCGGCAGCCGAGTGGCCACCTCACCCAAACGGAGGACCAGCTCCTCCACAGTGCCCTGATCGCAACCGAGCCGGTTGCGGTCGAACACCCGCCCAAGGTCTAGCGTTGCCCCTGCTCCCGGCACCAGCGCCGTGTAGCACGGCAGAGCGTAGGCTGCCGTGGTCGCGTCCACAAACGCGGCCGTCTGGCGGTCGGGCCGGGGAGGCAGCCCAGGTGGAGGCAGGGAAAGCGGTCCCATCGGCGCGCTGGCAGCCGCTGGGGCCGCGGCAGCCGCCGCCGGGGCAGAAGCCTCTGAGGAAGCAGGCGCAGCCGCTGAGGAAGCCGTTGTAGAAGAAGCAGCCGCCGAAGTCGCCGCCGTGGAGCGCCGCGTGTTGCGAGGCGGCATGTTACGACTCTCAAATATATCCCTTCTCCTCGATAGCTCCGGCGTATTTCGGGAGAGAAAAGGGGGACTAAACTAGGTGGGGTCATTTTCCAACATCCTTTCTGGAATATCTGACTCTTCCCGATTTCGTTCCGAAATCTAGATGCGTCTCAAATCCGAGATTACGAACGACATCACCTCAACGGTGGCCGGCCACACCACTCCGTCCATGGGCGAGTCGAATAAATCCTTGGCCCGAAATACACGCCCGAAATACACGCAAGTGACTCGGCGGCAACATGCGAACATGTGATTTGCCCGCTAGCGGACCATAAGTCCGCGGAAATCGACATCATCCTGACGCCGTGCATGTTGTCGTGGAACTTGTTAAAAGAAGGGGCGGACGTACATGCCGACCAAGTACTCGCAACCGCAGTCGATGGCTTCAGCTTGGTTAGCCACTCTAACGATTCTCTGTCGTATGTCGGCCCCTGGTAAATTTCGTCGCCTAGGGTACTCCTGAGGAGAGGATCCAGCATCCCTCTGTGGGTTACTGTGGCACACATCGCTGCTACGTTGCATATCTGACAGGGGGGGCTTCAACTCCTACGCTGAACTGCACTCCAACACAGCCGCCGCGGACGTCGGCGGCGGCCGGGAGTTGCGCCTCCTGGGTTCAGAGCTCCTGCAGTGCTGGGAGATATACGCCGTGCTTAAGGCCGCAAATGATGTCGGTAAGAAAGTTGCGTTGTCCCCTTACTGCAACATGTTGTATTCTGTTGTGACAACACAGCAGACCTCTCCCCGCATTGGAATACATTTTCCATCGAAGGCGAACAAAATTTAGCACCCAATCCCCATTCCGACCGCGTACAGGTTAACAGTAACTTCTCGTAGGAAGGATAAGAGAGCGCCGAGCAGGGGACATGCGTGCGAGCCTTTTATTTGGCAGTAGTCAATCGTTTGTTTCTTCTTGTCTTTCCTCTGTCATTACGCAAGGGGTGGGACACCTACCGGGGGTGGGAGATGTTTGACAAGCCTTAGCGGTTACACGAACGACCGCGCCTCCTCTACAGCACGGAGGGTTATTCACACAGAACCGACAACCGATGGCGAGTCGCCTTCAGCTATCGTTCTGGCAGCTGACTCAAGTTCTTAGTCTTGCTTGCCGTTACTCAAAATTTCTCCGTTATGATTGCGTGCAAGGTCCACACAAGTGGTACTCATTGCCGGCCCAGGCACTCAAGCCAAGGGATGCCAAGGCTGTCGATGTGTTTGATGAGAGAGGTGAGCAGTCAGGATGCAATAGTTGGGCGGGGCTACGTCGTGTCGAGGAGGAGCTCAACGACAGGTACTGGAGGGACTCCCCGTGGGTAGATCACGCTTGTGATCAGTGCCGGAAATACACTCCCATAGAGGGACAGGACTTCTGGACGCAGGCGGCCGCGATAGACGGCATACGTCCACGCGATACTTCAAGGTCTGCAAGTGTTTTTTTTCGGCGGAGAATGCCTTACTCTTGGCTCGTTTTATTCTGGTGTCGCAAAACAGTCTCATACTTCGTCGCCGCTATCCATACCTTCCGCTCGTCGGTTTGGGTTTGTCCGCTCCAAACACTGCCAAGGACGTTGCACCACAGCGGCGGGTAGATGGTATTATTCTTAAATGATGCGTATTGCCGGGACTTTGTTAGGCGCATTTCGATGTCATCGCCGTTAGTTGGCGCTGCCGTGTGTTTCACATGGACCTGCCTTTCGAGGCGCCGTGGGTGGGGGCGCTAAGTGTTACTTGAACGTCCCCGTACACACACTCCTTTGTTGTCGCATGGTTCCCGGAATTTTTTTGTTTGCCCAGCTCACGCACAGACCAACCATCAACGTCGTTTGTAACGCCTGTTGATCCCACAAAATATAACTCGACACCACCCTCTCCTTCAAACGTCCCGCGCCTTCACAAGCCCGTGCTCTTTCAAGTGTGACCGTGACATTGAAGGGCTTCACTCCACGCAGACGTACGTTGCAACTTAGTGTCGAGCGAAGACACGGTTGAGCACGATTCCCTAGTAGCTAACCCTCGTCCGAAGCCCTGTCCCAAGCCCTTGCCGCTAGGCTGCACGTATTCGTGCATCATCACCACAACCAACGTTCAATGCGTGTCGCTAAAGCTACCTGAATGGTAGCGTCATGCCCAAGTTCATCACGCTTGCTGAGAGACGCGTTAATCGACGTATCGGTATGAGGAAAAACGATGGCAGCTGCGCCGTCGATTAGCTTTCTGGGATAGTAAGGCGTGCCGCTTGTACAACGCTAGATCGATGGCTGAGGTTTTCGTGACACAGAGGCTCACCAACAGCATGCATAACGTAACCAGCTACGTCTTCCATACACTGCGGGACCAGTCAAACGGCAACCAACACAAACTGCGTGTCGTAGGAAGGCAACAATAATCAAGATACGCCGAGGTCTTTTCGTGATCTTTTGTGATCTTTGAATGGCAGATACTGCGAGGACCACGCTGCTGTACACGGGCACAAATGCGTGTTCTGGGTCGCACAACCGCCCTGCGGAAACAATCGCGAGGACAGCAGGCTAACGTGCACAGCACACAAGGCACAGGAGGACGAGTTCTACAGAAGGAACCGGGAGGCTACGTGGACTGCTGCACAGCGAGCGCGCTTCTTGGACCAGGAGGTGTCGTAGAATCAACGCATGCTACGCCCACCCCCCTTTAGGACGAAACAGCAACCTACGACGAAGGGTTTTTGATGTCGGGTTTCTGCATAAACAACAATTGCGGCGGTGGCATACTCTGTGATTGGTTACCGACATGATATCGTCTTTACATCACCAGAGGGTTCGGGAGGGCTTATCAACTACCTATCAAGTACGTGTTTCGTCGTGAGTCTGAATAACAGTCTTTGGACTTCTTCGAAGGTACAGAGCTGTTTGGCTCCTCCTCCTTCATCTGGCCCGTTTTACAGAACCCCAACAACTGTTACTCCTTTCCCCTTGCGTTCTTTATTTTTGGCAGTTGTTTTTTGGAAAACCGCTCCGAGAGGGGTGCCGGTTGTTCTTCAGCAACGTGATGTGCGCACGTTCCAATCTAAAAAGTCTCGCACAAGCGCCGTGGTTTTTGCATCGACTGCCCCTCTGCTTCACGGGTGAAAAATACCCACCTCAACGTTTTTCCTTGAACAGCGCAAGCTATTTTACCCCTAACTCTACTCCTAACCCCACCACAGCTACAGGACAATAGGCGCGTTCCGGCCGGGATGGTCCCTCCGACATGGGTTCTCAGCCGAGGACGGAACGCGCCCGGCAGACGACGCGAACGATTTTTCTCACACCGCATGGACTTGAGACAGAAGCTCCACACACCAACATCAGTTGAGGGTGTACATCACCATGTACTCCAAGAATACACTGTAGGAGGGCCTGCGATTGAAGCCCACTGACACCGCAGGCTTCGGGTTTAACCTATTTTGAACGTGGCGGTATCGAGTGTATCATAACGAATCTGGCGCGCATGGGAGCAGCCGGGCTTAAGCCACATTGATCGGCACCATCACAAACCCCTCGCTCCCTTGTCACTGCGTGCGTGTGTGTGCCGACAACATAGCCTGAGGACATGAGGATGCTCCGTGCAGTTCTAGGAAGGAAGATCAGCTGGGGGAGTCTTTCCGCGAGCTGGTCTTGCGGGATCATCTGCGGGATAGTGCCCCTCTTGGAGGCGGAAGGATGTGCCGATGTGGACGCGGCCCTGAAACATATTTTTCCCGATGAGGATCGACGCCCGACCATCCTCTTTTACGACAAGGCCTGCGTTCTGGACCGCTACCTGAGCGGCCGAGGGGATCTGTCCTGGGTTGGAACGATGCTGATCGTCGACCGGTACGTGACACGTGGGCCGGTGTTTCCAAAGCACCCGGGGCAATTCAACGAGAGACTACGTACACCTCGGCCTAAAGTAGGGCGTGCTCCCTGATAGTGAGTTACTCACAGCAGCAGGTTGGGCGTTCTAAGTTGTAGTTGGCGTGGCGTTGGGGGTGACGTGTACAGTGTGTCCGAACTCCAACTTGGAATTCAGTACCACATACCCCGGCCGTACCCAATACCCGCGTTGTGCGCATATCGTTACTATGGACGCCGGCAGGTTCCATTGTCGGGGCCATACGGAGCTTGCGTGCTCTATCCTCAACAACCCAAACGACTACAACAACCCTCTTCTGTGAAACTTGCAGCAAGACCCACCCGAGTTCTGCTGGAACTCCTCCATCGCCGAGTCCAACAACGGGTGGCTAAGCCGTGCGTCAGATACACCCTGCGTCGAACCAATACCAGTTTCTGGTTAACACCGTCATTACAGACCCCCGTTGATGTCTTCTCCTCGCTGTCTCACTCGTAGTCCGTGTTGTTTCATCCATTAAGGCTAAGTACCTCCAACTACGTTAACTACCCACACCTGTTCTGAAACGCATGCCTCTCTTGTTGACCAGGGTTTCGACATGTCCTCATGCGCATGCCAAAGGTGCTGAACCGTTTCGTCTTGGACAACAACATCTGCTTCAAGAACGAGCTCCTGCTCACCAAAAAGCTGTTGTCCCAGCACCCGACCTTTGACCGTTAGTGAAGCACGTACAACACATACATCCGGAACGGCAGGTTGTAGACGTCAGGAACCGTACAGCTCCCGCTGCCATCTTTTTCGTCCTCCTACGGTGTGTCGAGAGCGGGCCAACATTCCTACCGATCCGAGTTCCCTGGTGCTCTCTACCTAGCAGAGAGGAATCCCACCCGCACAGATGTCCTGGAGTGATGGGTTGAAGGATGCACTTGGTTATGGTTACACCATTCGCGCTACCTAATGGGGCTGCTTTACGTACATTCGAGCCGTTTAGGTTGCTTCCTCTTATCTAGCTGCGTCATGTCACTTTGATCGGCGACGTTTCTTCCTAGAGTGGGTTTACTAGAATGGGTTGACGTTGTTGTCGTTGTTTTTTTGGTCCCATTGCACGGTTGACATTGAAAATTGCCAACGTTTCCCGGTATGGGTTTCCTTCCTGGCGGGAGTGTTGTCTGTTCTCGGGACGATATGTGCCGTGTGTATGTCAACATCGTGGTTCCGACTTCTTGTCAATATCTTGGTTCCGACGACATCTTTTTTCCTTGTTGCGTCGTACACAGCGTAACGACGATATTTTACAATGTCCCACGCGGAGTTCGTCGTGAAGGTGTCGAGCGTGGATTTTCTATGGTGCTGTGTTTGGCTTCATATATTTTTCACAACATCGTCTTTTTGTGGCGTCATTACGTATGTTAGTATTTCCTTCGTGGTTCTTCAGGACCGAGCCAAATAGTGCCGAATATGGGGCATATACAGCAAGGGGTAAGGGATTCAGGTCGTGGCAGAAGCGACCCCGCCCCAAGAAGCGTAAGGGGGTTTCAACCACGTGGACACGAGATGGTCACGACATACATACCGGGTTTCATATCGTCGCCGAAGCGAACCCGCATTGCCAATTGACGTTCTGTTCCTTACTTTATCTCTCCCCGAGGTAGTATACACGCATTCGTGCGTGCCCGTTCAGGTGACAAAAGGGTTTCAAACCATAACCGAAGCTTTCCCGCCCCGCGGCCCTCTTCATTGCGTCGGGGTTCTCCGTTAATTTCTGTGTCTCGGTGCAGATGTTTGATACATTGGCCCATAACCAAGTGAAATTACACGGTGGGTACCCACGTGCACCATAGGCAATGCCCATGGGTACCCATGGGTACCCAATCCATACATAACCAAGTGATATTACCCCGTGGGTACCCACGTTCACCATGGGCAATGCCCATGGGTTCCCACAGACAATGCCCATAGGTACCCATGGGTTCCAACAGACAATGCCCATGGGCACCCATGGGCATGCCCATGGGTACCCATGGGTACCCATGGGTACCCATGGGTTCCCACAGGCAATGCCCATGGGTACCCATGGGTACCCACAGACAATGCCCATGGGTACCCATGGGTTACCACGGGCAATACCTATGGGTGCCCATGGTGACTCATGGCCACACACATGGTGACCCATGGGCACCCAAACTGATGCCTAACGCTAGCCCATGGTCGTCACCGTGGGTAGCCACAGGCACCCGTTGGTGATAACCGTGGGTAGCGATCCGTTGGTATCGGTGGTGTAGCACCCTACGGGTGCCGACGGGAATTCGGGATGATCACCAAGGGACCTATTCGTCCTGACGAAGGAAAGACGACATGTCTTGGAGCTTTGAAAACAACTAAACCCACCGTACCGTTTAAATCTGAAACAAGTCAGTATGATGAAGAGACGTGCCCAAGGCCTCGGCGTGCGCGTGCACTGTACGAAACACGGGAGATGCGACTACGCCCTCAGCGTCGCGCCGTGGACCTGGGTGAGCCTAGCGCCGTGGATCTGGGTGAGGCCACACTGACGCGCTTTCCTCCACGCCCACACCAAGCCAGTTCAGTTGTATCCTTTCTTTCTTTACATTCTTGCGCCGAGCTGGAATAATGCTGGACTCACCAACTGCTGTGCTGTGAGCCTCCCACGGAACCTTGGGTGTACCACCTCGCTGCGGCCGCGCCTTCGTCGACCCCGCCTAATCGATGTTATAGAGTACGCTTAATCTTGGTACCCGTTGTGATCCATCCCCGTGGAGGTGAAGGCCATTACGGTCCTCCGTGGGCCGTTGGTGGCCGTGTGTGCCCATGGGTACCCACGGGCAATGCCCATGGGTACCCATGGGGCGTGGGTACCCATGGGTACCCATGGATACCCATGGGTTCCCATGGGGCGTGGGTACCCACGGGTACCCATGGGTACCCATGGGCACGAATAACGATAGTGTATATGATTGGCTACCTGCATTGTCTAACTTCCACGACCGCTGCAATATAAGCTTTCAAGGAAGTAATAACGTGAGCTCCGTGGAAGTAAACCATGCCCTAGATCCCACTTACACGTTGTGGCGAGGAAGTGGTAGTATACAGCCAGCTTCCGCAGAACCGGTGTGACTTTCACATCTATTCTATTGTCAGCTTCGGTATCGAACAGACTGCTTCCCTAGAACTAGACTCGCCATTTGTAACGAGCCACTTGTGAGCTTCCGCAGAGCAATGTGCCAGCCACGTCTGTCAGTTTTGAGCTTCCGTCAAAGTTACAATGTGGCTATGGCGCCCGCTGCAGCTTCCGTATAAGTAATCCATGTTCCCCACTTCACTTACTATAATCGACGACGGCATGCAACCAGCCGGCTTGGTGATGGGGCTCAGGATGACTTCCACGGACCGACGCTTTTGTGAACTTCCACGGAAGCAATGTGACTTACACAACACTATCACTTATTTCCAGGTCAATCATCATGCGGCCTATTTCACCTACTACGTTGTTTTGGCGAAGGTAGCGTACACGCACCTTCCACGGATTAACTATCGATACCACATGGAAGTTGATGGAAGACGACCTTTGCTCGCCATTGGACACTCCCACGGAAGTTCGAATAATGGCTTCCATGGAAGTCGCTGAATTCCACGGAAGTTGAGCTATGGCAAATTCAATGACTTCCAAGGAAGTGCAAGGAATGTCTTCCATGGAAGTTGCCAAGGTTCCATGGAAGGTGCGTGGGAATCGAGACGAACGCTTCCATGGAAGTTACTTTCATGGAAGTCGATTATCTTCCATGGAC
Organism: Ectocarpus siliculosus; assembly: GCA_000310025.1. Taxonomy (NCBI): domain Eukaryota; class Phaeophyceae; order Ectocarpales; family Ectocarpaceae; genus Ectocarpus; species Ectocarpus siliculosus. The sequence goes on from FN649737.1 coordinate 1,762,651, forward strand.
GTCGCTGCCCAATCGTTCCGTTTACTTCCATGGAAGTTTCTTCCATGGAAGTATGTGTAGTTCCGTGGAAGTCGCTGCCCAATCGTTCCGTTTACTTCCATGGAAGTAACGTCCATGGAAGTAAGTGTGGTTCCGTGGAAGTCGCTGCCCACTCGTTCCGTTTACTTCCATGGAAGCAACTTCCATGGAAGTATGTGTGGTTCCGTGGAAGTCGCTGCCCACTCGTTCCGTTTACTTCCATGGAAGTAACTTCCATGGAAGTATGTGTGGTTCCGTGGAAGTCGCTGCCCACTCGTTCCGTTTACTTCCATGGAAGTATGTGTGGTTCCGTGGAAGTCGCTGCCCACTCGTTCCGTTTACTTCCATGGAAGTATGTGTGGTTCCGTGGAAGTCGCTGCCCACTCGTTCCGTTTACTTCCATGGAAGTAACTTCCATGGAAGTATGTGTGGTTCCGTGGAAGTCGCTGCCCAATCGTTCCTTTTACTTCCATGGAAGTAACTTCCATGGAAGTATGTGTGGTTCCGTGGAAGTTAATGCCAGATTCTCGTTAAGGATCGATGGACGGACTTCCATGGAAGTGAACTTCCATGGAAGTCCGAGCGGACTTCCGTGGAAGTTTCAGGCGAGACTTCCATGGAAGCTACCACCGCTGATTCCATGGAAGTAGCTCGTACTTCCATGGAAGTACAAGGCACTTCCATGGGCTTCCATGGAAGTAACAATATGCTTCCATGGAAGTAAAAATCCACTTCCATGGAAGCGGGTACCATATGGACAATAATGTATATTACCCGACCAAATGGACACTAAAATGATGTATGAAGCTGTTTACCGACATCGGCATGAAAAGAGAAGGGGCCGCAAAAATCGGCCCCAACGTGCATTTGTATGATCGAAGGACGGGACTGCTGAAAAAAACGACGATGTACTCCTCAGTCCATTCTTCAAGTATCTCCCCAAACTCAACAAGTAGAGCTTTCTTTATGTCGTCTGGAGAACTTAAAGACCCGGTTTAGAACGATAATAATGCAATAGTGATTGCGTAGCCTTTTCTTGTCGGATTCGTCGAGGTATATTCCGTCGCGAACATCAAACGCCGACCGCATTTATGTAGACTACACCTGTTTTCATGGATGATGCTGCAAACGCGCTAGTGTTCGTTTGTTCAAGCGACATGAAGTCTCATCGTGTTAACTTGAACCTAAAACGAACTGTCGTGCTGCACCATACTAGGATTCTCAAACGGCTAACCTACCGTGCGCGGGAAAGTTCCTCTCGCCACGAAGGTGATAAGATGTCCGGGATTGGAGAACTTGACACCGCGTGTGAAGAGCTTGACGCCATGGCCACGATGCGAAGGATACAATTGCCTGCTTTTGGCCGAGGGGGGAGCAGAAATAACGAGTTATAATGACAAGTCGAAACTGGCTCCGAAGCATGGGGCACTACAGACGTGCCCTATTTAGTGCGTCCTTAACAAAGCTACAATCATTGTCGGACAATAGCGGACAAGTCCTGGAAGAACAGCCCACGGGGTTGTTGCGGTCGGGTCCTCGATACGGAAAGACTTGCTCGCGTGAAGACTTGACTTGATCGGCGTCGAAAGATAAGATTGTTGATCCGATTCAGGCTATCATCACGATTGTTCTTTTTCCGAGGGTGATTGTCCCTTTTCCGGCGGGTGGTGGTGGTGAATTCAGCACGTGTGTCGCGCCTGCGTTGCTGCTGCTGTTGCTGCTGTCACTTCTTTTACGCCTTCCGCACACGATGCCACCCGTGGTTCGCAGCGGCTGCTGCACAAGTGTTCTCAGCGTAAGCTACAGTTGTCGGAGCCCATTTGTTTCACCGCTTGCCTTGATTCGACCCACCTCCGCAGTTTGGCACCACTGGTTGCTTGGAGAGTGTCTTCACCTGCCATAGCGTGGTCCAGGTCGTACGCGCGTGTGCGGGTCTTCAGGTCGCGGGTGGACGTGTGTTTGTTGCAAGGTAGTGTGTGGGTGTGCGTACAAAGCATGTGTTGGTATTATTGTTTTTGTGTTGGTATCCTCTCTCTCACGAGATCCGCGGAGTAATCAGTTCTGCCGAATAGCCCGTTAGCGTTGATCCAGGCACGCCGGTTCCCCTGGCAATTCTAGGTTGAGGTTCCCTAATGCAGAGGTTCTCCATCGATGGTGGCGTTGAGGTTCCCTAGTGCAGAGGTTCCCCCCTTGGACTTTTGTGGGAAACGGTCCCCTAGTGCAGAGGTTCCCTAATGCATTGCTGCACCGGTGCGCAAGTACGACCCAAGATCGGACTTTCTTGGTCAAGCCATCGCCCCTTCCCCCTCTACCACACTCCTCACTTCACTCCACAAGCTCTTCTACATCAGTCACCACAAACGTCAGGGATCCGCTTCAAAGACATCAGAGTTGGAAGCGCACACAGCGACATACAGGAGCAAGAGGCGGCGCAATCGGGGACAGAGAAACAAGGTATTGTACGAGCGCGATGACAAACAGAGAACAAGAGGAAAGCTCACATCTCGCATGTTCCACATCGGTCATGTGATACCAAGAACCAAAAGGACATGCGCGTGATACAGCAGCTGATGTCATGTGGTTTGATGGGTGAGATGATGTGTGTGATGGAGCAGCGGATGCCATTTGGTTGATGCTAATTTCCAAACGTATCCAATTCTCAGGTGGAGTGAGCAGTGGTCGTCACTCAATCCAGGACGGCGGGCTCGACTTCATAGAAATGAAGGGCCAAGAGGAAGAAATAAGCATGGCGGCCGCAGCCGTTGCATACGGGGCAGCACCCTTCGGCGGGTACGATTTCATAGAAATGGAGCACCAAGACGCAAAAAAACGCATGGCAGCCGCAGCTGTTGCCTCCGGCGAGCGCCATGTGGCAACTGTTGCATACGGGGCTGCACCCTTCGGCGGGTGCGATTTCATAGAAATGGAGCGCCAAGACGCAAAAAAATGCGTGGCAGCCGCATCCGTTGCGTGCGGGACAGCACCCTCCGGCGGGCGCCATGTGGCAACTATTGCATCGGGGCAAGGGAAGGTAAAGATAGTTTCAAACAATATCAAACTCCAAAATGTAAACTCTACGCCTGTGGCAAACAATTTTCCTTCAAAGTACAGTTACCACGCTTAAAACACCCCACATACATACGTCGTAAACATTTTTGCTTTCAAAAAAATCCATGCATACGACCGAGCGTTTGTATTCAATGAATTCTGAGGGAGGATCTTATCTTGTCTTGTGTGTGGTATTTGCTTTTGCAAACCAGCTGGCGTCGTCGAGTCTGCCGTGCCGCGGCCTCGTGCATCCGCTGTCGTCGTCGTTTTTCCTTCTTGGGGTCTAACCCCCCACTTGGGCCTAGAGTAACGTGCTGACCACGCAGTTGCAGGTCAGATGCGCCAAGCCCCATCGGAAACGTAGGCCACGGTGCAACGGGTGTGTAACCTGGATGTGAAATGCATCTAGCCCTCTTCCCTCCTGTACTGTAACACTCCCCATCACTCTCCAACACACGACTCCCCATCGTACCAGCTTCTGAGTTAGACACGGGGTGCCACACACAGAGGTGGTAGCGCATGATTGGCTCGTTGGTGATAGCTTGATAGGTGGTGCACGATGATTGGCCAACTGTGCGTTCGATGAGGGGTTGAATTTTTTTCAAGAATCACGAAACCCGCTCTGGCGGGGAGACCCCATTTGCAGGACGCACCTGCAACGAATATCCTGCAGGACGTTGCTCTGATTGGCTAATAGCCGACCGCGTGTTCTTTTTCACGAACGCCTGCCAAACGTGCGGCGCCGCGCGAGGCACTCTTAGGCCCTCGGGTCGGCCAAAAGGTCAGGGTTCGGCTGCGGGTTAGGGTTAGGGTCAGGGTCGGTGTGAGCTAAGTTGGGCAAGAGTGTGCCATTGCAACTAACAAGAGTGTGCCAACGTCCTGCAACTATCGTTGCAGATACGCCCTGCAAGTAGGGCCTCCCACTCTGGCGACGTGGACGGAGACAAGGACAGGAGAGAGAAGGACCTCCTGGGCGAGCAGCAGCACGGAGGAGGAAAGGACCCGGCGTTTGACGCGGAATCATCATCTGGAAGCATGAATCCAAACTGCTTAGACTCTAAGGTGCGTGTGTACTTGTCCGTCATGGCTCGCGCTCACAGCATGAATCGTCATGTGTGCACGCCCAGGCCTGCTCTCGAAACGCGAAGGTACCGTGGTGCCTGAACGTGTGCCCTCGCTGCTCTGGTGCCGCGCATCTGAGAGATATCGAGCCCCTTGTGATATATGCTGTGGTGGCTTGAACTAGTTGTTCAGGCCTGCTTCGCGACTTTGGCGCGTATGTGTTAGCGTGTTTTGGTCGTAGACGGGCAGCATGTTGGAGTTCGCGATGCATAACCTTATCCTACGCGTGCGCCACCTGATTCGCAAGGGTTGCGAAGGAAACGAGACTCTGAAGAGCGAGCTCGCCCAACTCAAGAATGCTGTTGGTCTGAACTCTGGGAGGACCGGTGAGAGGGTTTGGCTGCAGGGAAGAGGCTGCAGTTCTTTCGCCAGATCTCTCATCAGAGTATTCCTCCTTTCTCAGCCAGAGCCCCGAATACAAAATGCCTGTATCGCGCAATCAGGTCAACATCAAACCTCTTTTGCCAGGTGTAGGCTAGAGACGGCGCGTGATCCACTCTCTCGCACACAATCACAGCGATGCGAATTATTTTGTCTTTGAACGAGGTGTTTGCAAATGTACACAGATGGTGCCGAAGAGCAGTACTCTTGCCCGCCTAGTGATGGAGAGGAGCAGGACGAGGGTGCCAAGGACACAGAAGATGGTGCAAGTTGTGACGGTAAGCAAGACTCTTCTGGCAGATTTGAAAGCTAGAGACGGGGCGCGATCCACTCTCTCGAAAAAAATCACAGGAATGCCAATTCTCTAGTCAATAAACGAGGTGTTTGCAAAATTAACACAGGTGGTGCTGAGGAGCAGTCCACTTCCCTGTCTCGTGATGGAAAGGAGCAGGAGGAGGATGACGTGAACGCACGAGATGGGTGTACGGTGTTGAGTAGCTTTGTGCGTCGGTGCCTCGGCGCGGGGTCCCGTAGTGGGAAACAAAAGGTGCCAGCAGCTGGGTACTGCCAACGGTCAAAATGTAGAAACTATCCGCGGGCGTGAAAGCCCTTCTACGTGGTGGAGCGTGGAAGCTCGTGTACAATATAGTTGTGGCGTGGAAGCCGGGTGGCGTGGAAGCCCTGATGTAAAGGTATATGTAGGGACGTGGGAGTCCTGAAGGGGTGGAAGCCGGGTTGGCGTGATAGCCGGAGTATGGGCGTGGAAGCCGGGGTTGGCGTGAGAGCCGGGAAAAAGGACTTGATTATACACAGAAAAAGGAAGTGAGGAACCACAAGCCACGCACACAAATTCCGTTGTAGACACCCATACCCTCAAACCTGCAATATGTGATAAAATTGGTACCACCAAATCTAATCCATAGCAACCATTGAACCCCCAAACTCCCCGCTCCATCTGCTCGGGAAATTCTTGCTCGCAATAATCTGTTGATGCTGTGAGTACATCCAACAGCCCGCCTACTCGCTGCATTGGCAAGATTACACCCGGACTCATTTAACTACCTTAAACATGCATACCCTCTTATACCAAATACCTGAATGCAAGGCTTAGTGATTAACATTCCATCCATCTCATGCTTGTCGTCTTCGCCAAAATACCATGACCATTAAACCGGAAACAAAACTCGTTAGAACTCCAATAATCGGTTTGAAACTCCACTCCTAACCATTAAACCAGAAACACTGCAGAGATTATCCATCGGTCACCCTTGAATTCAACATCAACTCCTCAGAAATAGCAATTCAATAGAATAGCACAAACGCAAAAAAACAAAACAAAAAATAAAGACTCCAGGACTGTTCATTTAGAATTTCAATCGGATAGAAAGTATTCCCAACCATTAAAACAGAAATACCAAATATAATATCCATCGGCCATTCTTGAATTCAAACTCATAGAAAATCAACTCCTCATATACTCAAATCGAAAGAATCACACAAACAAAAACACAACACCAAAACTCCGGGACTGTTCAATTTAAGTTCATCACGTAGTCCCTGTGGAACACAAAATCCCTCTCAGGTAGCGCCTTCGTGAGGAAGTCAGCATGCTGGTACTGCGACGCTACATGAATGATCTCTACCTCCTTCTCATCTACCAGTTGTCTGAGGAAGTGATGCCGCACGTCGATGTGCTTCGAGTTGGAATTCGAGATGGGGTGTTTTGCGATCTGGATAGCACCCTCGTTATCCTCGTACAGTGGAATGCATGGCCGCAACTCCTTCGGCAACATAAAGCGCCAAACCTGCCTCAAAAAAAGAATCTCCTTCCCCATGTCCGCCATCGCCACGTACTCTGCCTGCGTGGTCGACAAAGTCACACACTTCTGAGTCTTGGAAAACCATGCTATCGCTCCCCCCGCACACATTACTACTCCCCCTGAAACCGACCTACGATCCGCCGCACGCGAGGCGTACTCCGCGTCGGCGAACGTGATCAAAGAAAATCCTGAAATTGTCCTCTTCTGAAAAGAAATCCCGAAAGAACTAGTCCTAACTGCATATCCTAAGATGCCAAGTGCAGCCTTCCAGTGGATCAACTTGGGTGCACTACAGTACCTCGCTACTGCCCTCACCGCATTCGCGATATCCGGCCTAGTCAACAAAGCTATCCATAGCAACGAACCAATCAGCGCGCGAAATGGGTGCTCTACGCTTGGCTCATTCACATCAAAGTCCCCAAAGTCTCCAAGTCGTGGGCAAAGGAATGCTTCCGCCCCACTCCACACCATATCTCTCTCCCAACTCCTTGGTGTATGTCTCCTGCGAAATCGTCAATCTACCTGCCTCTCTGTCCCTCTCGTAATAGCAACCAGAGTACCACTGCAACTCCCCCAGAGACTTCACCGGTACGTACTCGCCCAGGTCCTTCCCAAATTGATCACACCTCTCCTTCGTCCCCACTGCAAAAATATCATCTACGTGTACTACTAGAATCAACACTACTTCCCCCCCTTCGACTAAGCGAAAAACACATGAATCGGCCATGCACTGCTCGAAACCCAAAGCCAAAAGACACTTCTTGAGCAACGCGTACCACTCCCTAGATGCCTGCCTCAAACCGTAAAGGCTCTTGTTCAACTGCACAATCTTCCCCGACAACGCACCACATCCTTCCGGCAATCGCATGAAAATGTCTTCCTTGAGAGGGGCCCTCACAAACGCCTGATCGATATCGAAATGACACAACTCCAAGTCAAGCTCACACGCCAAAGCTGCCAACATACGAACACTAGACGAAGCTACTGTGGGAGCATACAAATCACCAAAGTCAATGTATTCCTTCTTCATATCTCCTCTTGCAACAAGTCTGGTTTTGGCCTTCGTAGGAAAGCCGAACGCATCTACCTTCCAATCAAACACAAACTTCGACTTGATACAATCACCGATTGGTTGCTAGGGTCCAACAACCTTGAATGCATCTGCTTCTAGCAATCCAAACACCTCTCTCTTCGTCGCGTCCATGAACTGGGTGCTGTGCACGCTCTCCTTCGCCTCCTTGAATGTCTGGGGTACCCTGAGGTCCTTGGCGTGGCAGCGCGGCATGTCGGGGCGCAGAAGGGGTGGCTCCATCTCAGAGATAGCCGAATCGAGGTCGTCGCGCGTCGCAAGACGCGCCACGAGCTCGAGCGGAACGCCCCGCTCAGAGGGACCGATCGACCATCCATACCCCACGCGTCCCTTTTCGCCTGTGTCCCCCTTAGGCGGGATGCCCTTACTTCCTCCCGCGTCCCCACTCCGAGCGCGCTGCTCGCCTCCGCCCCCCTGCTCATCATCCCCCTCCAATCCTGGCCGGAGCATCGTCTTCCCGTTCATGACTCGCCGAGCATCCAGCATGGAGAGGAGGACATCTTCGTTCGCCTGAGCCAGCAACCCCATGGTGATCTCGGAAGGAGGGAGAGGGGTACTGACGGCCTCGTTCGGCAGAGATGGGAACTGCCGGTCCTCCGAAAGAGTAGAGAGCTGCTGCCGTGACATGGCGCGCGCATCTCCCCTCGTGCGACCTCGGACCCGAAGGTCTCCCTTCTCGCCCAGCTGCCTCGAAGCATGGGGCGTCAGGGGCGTGGCGTACCCCGGTGCGGTCGGCGGCGGTCTGGTCAGCCTGGTTTGGCGTGGTTGCGGCGCTCTTCTTGGCGGGGACTGTTCAGCCTCGATGGGTGAGGACGACCATTCCGGGAGCGGCGGCGATATCGACGGCGACGGTGACGACCCAGCGGCGGCAGCAGCAGCAGAGGACGGGGGTGGAACAGCGGCGGTCCCCATCGCATGCGGCCACTGGATCGGCGACACGGCGGCACCAGGCGAAGGTGCAGGCCATGACGCAGGCCCCGGTGGCGGCGGCGACGGTGACGGCCCGGCGGCGGCAGCAGCGGGCGGCGGTGGAGCGGCGGCGGTCCCCTTCGCAGGCGGCCACGGGACCGGCGACACGGCGGCACCAGGCGAAGGTGCAGGCCATGACGCAGGCCCCGGTGG
>FN649737.1:1785564-1802037 GCA_000310025.1 Ectocarpus siliculosus
GAAACTTACAGACGGCAGTAGGATCGTATCGAGACAGCCGGGGGAGGGGACCGTCTGGGGGAACGGATAGTTGACTTATTCGGTAGTCGTCCAGAAACTGACCTCGATGTGGGTGTTGTAGAATGGTGTGTACCATTTGAGGACTTGGTCAGTTTTGGGACTCCTGCGTTTGCAGTCGTAGTCCCCCGGCTAGTATTTGTGGGGAGAGAGATGGATTTGTAAGAGTTGACGCCGGCCTTTGCAGCTAACGCGGCCGGAGAGACGATGAGCGTTTCGTGCGTCTCTCTCCCCAACACGTAGCCTAGAAACCGAAGAAATAATGAAGCAATTCGAAAGAAAACAAAATAAAAGGAAGGTTTGTTCGTCGAAGCAGATAGAATAAACTGGTGTTTATTTTGTAACAGTCGAATTAGAATTTGGCTTCATTTTCTACCGGAAACCCAGGGTCACGGTGTTTGGAATTATTAGTCTATAGTTGGGGGTGTCATTCCGTGATCGAGTCCACGCAGGGGCTGTAGCAAAGTCGGGTAACGTGTGACAGCTACAGAGCGCGTGAAGCAACGGAAGGACAGCAGCAGCCGCCTAACGCAGTAGCGGCGGCAGTTTAGAAAATCCCGCCCTCCCATCCCTTTTCTTTCCAGCGCAGATATTGGTGGTGAGTCATGGAATTACCTTGCTTGGTGGTCCTGATGGTGTGATGACTGTTTTCGACAGACATACTATTTTTCAGAGCTTCGATGGCATGCTATTTAAGACTGCGTATCGTCTTGAAGATGAATCTGTTGGTTCGGTGTTAACTGCCCTCACTCCTTCAAACCCCAAGCATGAATCTAAGATGGATGTGAACGAGTTTCGTAACATTTATGCTCATTCGCATGAGGGATTGCTTCGTACAACTGCAAAGCGACTAGGTATCGAGTTGACCGGTAAAATGCATGCTTGTACGGGATGTTCGATGTCGAAGGCATTCAAGAAAGGGATTGCTCATGAAACAAAATGCAGATCAGACAAAAAGTTGGGCAGAGTTTTTGTTGACCTGGGAGGGCGGAAGGACGTTGCGTCCGTAGGGGGTAAACATTACCCCATGATAGTGAAGGATGATTTCACAAGACGCACATGGATGTATTTCCTGAAAAGTAAATCAGACGCTGCGAGTGCTTTCCGGAGTTTCCTTGCAAGTGTGCGTGCTGATGGTATCCCATCATTGGTTGAGATTGTTAGATCTGACAATGGGGGGGAGTTTTTCGGAGGAGAATTTGCGTCCGTGTGCAACGAGCTCTTGATTAAGCAAGAGTTCACCCCGGCTTACAGTCCCCAATACAACGGTGTTGCAGAGCGTGGTTTGGGATTGATTGAGGCGGCGGCAATGGCTGCTCGTATTCAGGCAAAATTTTTGTTTGGGCATGTGCAATTACCAAAGACTGATAGACTATGGGCTGAGGCGATGCATTGGGCTTGCGAAGCAATTAACCACACAGCTTGTTCCGCTAACCCCGACAGTAAGTCACCGTATGAGATGTGGCATGGTGAAGCTAGTCATGCTAGACCGTATCCGTTTTTGAAACCGGCGTACTGTAGGTGGCAGCGTCCGTCTAAGCTGCTACCGAAGGGTGAGGCTTGCTTTTATGTCGGTCCTTCGAGAGACCACCCGCGTGACTGTCATAGAGTACTTACGAGGGCTGGAACTACTCAGGAAACGAGGAATGTGACATGGGAAGCGTTGCCGTCACAGCTCCCTCCACCGCAACCGTCTCTCTTGCCGATAGAGGTTGCAGAGCAGGGAGGGGAGGAACGTGACGACGATATAGAAGCTGAGGTATGGCCGCTTTTAGGGAGAGGAGTTCCCCACATTCTTTTGCGACGTGATATCTCTGGTGGAACAATCGATGAGGTTGGCAGTGTTGATGCAGGCAGTGTAGGTCAACCCCCCTCTATGCCATCTTCGCCCGCGATTAATTCCCCTAGTAGCGCAGCTCCCCCTGTGTCTTCTCCAGCAGACGAGTTCTCCGATGAGGGAGGGCAGGGAGGGCCGGAGACAGGGCAGACAGAATCGGCGGGTCCGGGAGGGCAGGAGGTAGAGTCGGAGAGTCAGGAAGGTTTGGATGAAGAGTTGGTTGAGCCGGGAGGGCAGGAGGTACAATCGGAGGCATTTCCCCCTGCTACGCACGTACCATCCAATCGTCGTGCGCGGCATGAGCTTGCTAGTTACAACACTGCTATGAATGAGAATGTTGAGGTCAGAGAAGGCAGAACCCGTGCGGAAACTCGGGCAGTAAATCAGCAGAGCGTACCCGGCCTCATGGCCACTCTAGGACCCATCTCCGCATCAGAAATAATATTGGCACTCTTAGTCGAACAGAGAGCATCTGATGCAATGGAATTGCCGAAAGTACTAATTAGATGTAGAGTCAGAACCGGGTAGCTATCAAGAAGCCCGCCAATCAAAGTATTCCACGATTTGGGACGAAGCCATGTCTGTAGAATTTGAAGGCTTGTTAAGAGCAGGAACGTTTGCGTTAGCAGTAAAGGCTCCGATAGGCTGTAACGTGATAGATGCTAGATGGGTCTACAAATGGAAAGCAGATGAAACAGGCAAGATAGTGAAGGCCAAGGCTAGGCTTGTAGCGAAGGGCTTCAAGCAGAAGCATGGTGTGGATTATCTTGAGACTTTCTCGCCTACTGCAAATGCTGCATCGATTCGTTTGTTGGTAGCATTGGCGTGCAAGTATGATTTGGAATTTCTTCACTTTAACATTGAGCAAGCGTTTGTTCAGTCGGAATTGGATCACGAGGTGTTCATGAAGTTGCCTCCTGGCTGTGAGTCGATGACAGGAAAGGTAGTCCGTTTAGACAAGAGTTTGGACTGAGACAGGCATCTAGAACATTTCACAAGAGACTTGTGTCGGACCTGAAGAGGATTGGTTTCGAACAGTCTCTGTCTGACCCCTGCGTTCTTCGTTTCATGATGGGAGACGAGGTGTTGGGTATGATTGCGATTCATGTGGATGACATTCTGTATGCAGGAATTGAGAGGCTTGCCAAGATGGTTGTGGAACCGCTAGGTGACTCTCCCCCCACGAAGAATTTGGGCGAGGTCAAGTTCTTTCTTGGTTGCGCATTCGTTCGCGACCGCAAGGCTGGTACGATTGAGATGTCTCAAGAGAGTTACATCAGGAGTGTTCTCGAGAGATTCAATGTTTGTCGCACCAGCTCGATCCCTGCTTCCCCTGTTAAGTGATTACAGGTCCGTGATGGAGGATGAGGCGGCAGGGGATGTGCCGTTCCGAGAGGTGGTGGGGAGCCTGATGTGGATCGCCAACCAGACAAGGCCCGACATCTCAAATGCTGTGTGGGCGGTGGCGAGGCACTCTCACGAGCCAAAGAAGAGCCACTGGAAGGCGGCCCAGAAGATTCTGAATTATCTTCTGGAGACGGCACATCTAACTTTGAAGTACAAGCAGGACACTATGGTAGACGTAGGCACGTTGGTGTACGTAGACGCAGACTTCGCCAGTAAGGCCACTGACCGTAGATCAGTTTCGGGAGCACTAGTTCTTGTAGCTGACTGTCTTGTTGCTTGGATTTCTAGGACGCAGAAATGTGTCACACTTTCAACAACTGAAGCAGAGTATGTTGCGATGGGTGACGGTGTGAAAGAGGCTCTGTTTGTCAATGGAATGCTCGAGTTCTTGAGGCCTAGTGAGAAGCTTGGTAAGATCCAGGTACGCGAGGATAACGAGGGTGCGATTGCACTTGCTGAGAATCCACTTAGTTCGTGTAACAGTAAGCACATTGACGTGAGGCACCATTTCCTTAGGAATTTGACAGAAGAGGGAGTGTTGGAAATCAGTCATGTCGCTAGCGAAAGACAGCATGCGGACATCCTGACGAAGGCGCTGCCGAGAGATCTTTTTGAAGTTCATCGTAATTTTGCTCTAGGCTCGAGATCTGAGAAGTAGAGGTCTGAGTCGTGTTTTATTTTGGCTTGTTGTTTTTCTGTTATATATTTGATCTGGCCGAAGACAACAGCCCCAAGGGAGGGTGTTCGTGATAGTTGCTGCTGTGTGTGTCGACAGAGTAACGTAGCACAATATGATTGGACAGTTTGAATTGAGGGACTGTCGATGTTGCAGATCGCTGAGTAGCCACATATTATCAGAACAGCAAGGAACGTTCTGTAGGAATGCTCCTCGTGGATGGTGCATTTCCCCGAGTGTATTCTTTATGGATAGTGCATCAACCAGAGGATTCATGGTACGTTGTGAAGTACGTTGGCCCCTGTTGAGTCGTTGTGTTCCGATATTATTGTGTTCCGATATTGTGTTCTGCTTTCGTCCGTTGGTCGAGCGACGGGTGGTGCTGCGGCGCTGCGGTGCTCGCCCCACCCTTGCTCACTCCACCTTTTGACCTGTTCTCCTGATCCAAGGTCTCATCAATACAACATCTTTTCCCCAGAAGCCACGAGTTTACCAACAAGTACTCGATCGCGATCCCCATGCTGGCACAGAACTCCTTGAAGTCGCCGCTGGTCCAGAGGGCGTCACAGTCGCCCCGGACGCACTTGATCGCGGTGCCAGCCTTGTGGGCGGCGTCCACGACCATGCGCTTGAAGATCGCCAACGCCTCCGACTTCCGCCGCATGGCATAGCAGACGATCCAGCCCGTGGCGGCGTCCACACCGAAGAGCATGTAGTGGTTGCCGCCGATGGTCGCCGTGTACCCGCCGCACATGTCGATGTGGAACATGTCGTTCGGCGCCCTCTTGCCGCGGTATCCGCCCCCCTGCTTCGGCACCGGTGCCCTCGTCCCCCGCGCCGGCAAGCACCACCGGCAGCTGTCCATCGTGCCCGTGAGGGTGATTCCGTGTTGTTTTGCGGATAACCTCAAGATTGGTTCGGACAAGTGGCCGGCACGGTTGTGGAACGTGTTAATATCCATAACCTTTGTTGCATTGCCGACATGGAAAGGCGTCTTACCCGGACCCAACACAGCCAAAGCACGGTCACACTCAGCACTCTCCCAAACATCTATCATCCTGGCAGAGGATTCTGCCGAAACATCCGTCACGCGGGGGGGTTCAAAATCCGAATCCAGAAGGCAAGTCAACACTTCAGATCTCTGGGCATGCGTAAAGATGTTCAACATGCAGGAATGGGCCCATTCTCTCGAGGGGTCACTACTCTCGGCAGTAGAGGCCGGCTTCACCAGAAAACTCTCACGCGCAACATTCACTTGAGACACATCTTTGTGGGGAAGGCGGGAGGCGAAAAGGGAGTCACTTGACACGCCACGGATGAATCGTAGTTTACCGTGCACCAGTTGAGTTCCGCTAGGGTTTATCCGGACCTCATGCTTGTGCGAAACTTTCCAAACCGAAAAAAGATTGAATCCACACCCGGGCCCAAACAAAACTTCTGGCACGGTAATGTCTATGTCTTCCTGTTTGCCGTCGGCTCCGATTTGGTAGAACCGAAGGTCTAAGCTTCCTACAGCTGCAACCTTGATGAGAGCCGAGTCTCCAATTTGAATAAATTGTTCATCCTGGCCCAAGTGGCGAATGTCGTACATGTGATCTATCTGGTTCGAAATCATCGCGCTCGCTCCAGAATCGGCCTGCCACTGCTCGCTACCCTTCGGATTCGGCATGTACGGTTGGCATAGAAAAGCTTTGTCTACTGTGGGACGCTTGGTGACACGAGCTACAATTAGCATTCCAGATACATCAGAGGCAGCAGGCGCAATCTTATCAGGCTCAGCAGTCGCGATCACAGCAGGCATAGAAGGCACCCTCACTTCATGGACAGCATGCATTATCCCATCAGACTCAGCACTCACATTCACGTCAGGCACAGCAGGCACAATCGCATCAGGCTCATGAAAATCGGTCTCCTTCTCATAATTCTCGAACATCGCAGACAGGCTCGGAGAAGCAGCCCTATGCAAATCTTGCTCAGAAAAACAGTGATTCCTCTCGTGACTCGCAAGCATTTCAGGGTCAACACCGGGTACAGCAGGTACGAACACGTCAGACGCCTTAAAACCAAACTCCGACTCAAGAAAAGAATCAAACTTGCCTCGAGGGCACACACTTCGTGCCATGAAGAGACGAAGAGGGGCGTCGCCAGCAGGAGGTAGAACGTCGCCTGGATCTGGATCTGGAGAGGAGGAGGAAGAGGTCGCCTGAGGCACGCCGTGGTACTGCTGCTGCTGCTGCTGCTCAAAACTCGCCTGCTGCTGCGGGAAGGGCGCCGGCTGCTCCGAGGCGTAGAAGGCCTCGTTGTAGACTCTCGGCTGATACGCGTCAGGACCTGCAGCAGAAGGGCAGTATGGTACGTTAGCCTCCTGCAGCTGGTGCGGCCCGCCGTCTTCGGAAAAATAGCCGAAGCCAAATCCCCCGCCGGCGTTGCCGTAGGAACCGCCGCTGTGGTTCCCCCCGTGAGCCGCGAGCCCATACCCGTATCCCGCCTCGGAAGGTGATGGGGCCCAGCTTGGCGTGGGTGCCGGCCCCAACTTTTGCTGCCATCCCGAGCTGCTTTCGCCACCGAACGAATCTCCGCCCCCGATGGCCAGGTGAGCCGGAAAAAAGGGCCGCGGGACGCTGGCAAGCTGCCCTGCAGGTACGTTGGCCGGCGGGAAATTGCCCCCGCGGCCGCCGCCTTGCCCACGGCTGTCGTAGGGGCGAGGCCCGTAGCCGCCGTAGCCCCGCCCCCCAGCGTTGCGCCCCTGCATCCGCCCCCCAGCTCCGGGTCCTGGCCCACGTGGCGGCCCCTGAGGCGCAGGAGGGTGGCCCTGACTCCAGCCCGCACCGTTTTGGAATTGGTACGACTGCTGTACTGATGGACCACCAACCCGCCCCAGGTTCTGCGATCCGCCTCGTGGATGAGCGGCCGCCTCGGCGTCCCTCCTGTCGCTCAAGTACGCGCTGATCTCGTTGTAATTCGCCAGGAACTCGCTGCGCAACTTGTGACAGTCAGCGGTCGCGTGCGAGCTGTTGGGCCCGTGGTACTGGCAGATGTACGGTCCCGGCTGCTGCTGCTGCTGCTGCTGCTGCTGCTGCGGTGGCTGCATCGACGCCTGTGGCTGCTGCTGCTGCTGCTGCTGCGGTCCGCCGTGACCCATGCCGACAACGGCTGGTCTCCTCTGCCCGCCGCCCCGGCCCATGCCGGCAGCGACGAGGGCGTGCCTCGTCTCCTCTCCTCTCTCTCCAGACCTCCACTCGTACCTCTGCTCGTGCTCAGCCGTCCTCAACGCCTCCTGCATTTGTGCACTCGACAACATGGGGTGAAACAGGACACGCTCTTTAATTTTCTCAAATTCTGGCAAAAAACCCCGAGCGATGTGCTTGGCACATGGACACTTCAGCACGATTATCACCGTATGACACCAGTCTCATCCAAAGCGCCTTAGCTCTACTTTCTCCATTCCTCTGACACAGCACATTCCACTGATCATCAAACGTCTGCCTCTCCTCGTTTTTACTGCGTCGGTAGTAGTCCAAGAAAATTTGTACCCTGCTTGCGGACTCTGCTCCGCTGCGAGCAATTGCCCTTGATTGAATAGATTGTGCCGTGATCTTCGACAGCATGAAAATCCATACCTTCCTAGACTGCTTTACTCTCTCCTCACCAAACGAACGTTTCATCCAATCCACATTCACTTGAGCTGCAGCTACAGGAATCTCTGGGCCTCTCATTGCGTCAACCACTCCCTCGTTCTCCATCCACGCTTCAAACGCACTCGTGAAAATCCGCAACGCAAACTCCATCGATCGATTTTTGAGGAAATCATCACTCCAAACAGGGACCTCGACTTTCTCCCGCTGTTTCAACTCTACTGTCTGGGCGCTAGACGTGCCTGAATGGGCACGATGCCCCTGGTCCTGGGAGTTTGCCGTGAAAGCATGCTTGAGAAGGTCGACCAGCTGACGCATCGAGTCTTGCTGATCTCCCCCCGCCGCCGCTCTCCCTCCCAGATTGTCTTGTTCTTCTGCATGTAGAAATGTGTAGTCGAGGTGCCCTGTACCCAAGGGTCGTGTCTGCAGGCGGTTAAGCCTGTGTGTAGTCGTCGAGACTGAAGTTGGTATCATTGTTGCCTCAATGGGACTTTCATTATTGCCTGTCGGTGGCACCGGAGCCTAGCTCAGTTGCAGAGGTGAGATGTTGAGGGATAGTTGGGGAGGGAACCCGGTGGGGCTCGCAACACCTCGTGATCTCGCTACAATTACAATCCTCTGCTCAACCATCAATTCATTCGTGAGTTCCTCGCTAGAACTCGTCATACATTTTACGTTTTACCAAACGTCACATATCACACCGCATGTACGTATCATTGCATACAGCAATCATACAGCTGCATCTATTCTACTACACACATCCTACAGCAGTGATGCGCTGTATTTCAACACGCCCCCATGATGGATGCAATGTTACGTGCACTTCAACAACCCCAGTGATTTTCTAAATCTACTGCATAAATCCTGCAAGTCTTTTACGCACCTACTTCAATTCAGTACTCTTACATTACACACGCCCCCATAATTTGTATAACGGTACGCGCGTTACTCATGCTTCAACAACTGCCTGTTCAGCTGCTATCCTGCTCCAAAAAATAATCGTCCTTATTTTCTTCTCCTTATCTTCTTATTCTCTCCCCGCATTCAGTGAACAAAGATCAGAATTTCGTCCCCAAGTTTGCTCAACTAAAAAACAACTGCGTTTAACTGTTTCTACAATAGTGAAATACATTGACTACGGTTGAATGACCATAGTAAACCTTTCATTCGTCGCATACTACTGTACCTCAACGCTCTTAGCACGTACGTAAGCACATACCTCTATCACAGCATTTCTCTTTCATCTGGCCAATTATTTTACCTTACCAGAATCACACCTCATACGAAGTATCACATACACCTATTCGTAAAACCGTTCATTCTTCTATGTAGACAGAATGACCGTGAAGCACACATCATGTCTGTGATGTCCATGCCCGGGATTCACTATACTTTCACAAAATTCACTCTTCTCTACGTTACTGATGTTCGGTATAACTATTTCATACGTCATTACTTTCCTTCTCATCCCGTCTCCTCCTCCAGTGTAGCAATTAAGCCGTTGTTGTGTCTCCAGACGTCTTCGATGATGACGCTGTTGTTATTGTTGTTGTTGTTGTCGTCCAGGAAGTACACCTCCTTGGTCTTGTCGGTCTTGTATGTCGTTGTTTTCCAGGTAGTCCTGTCTTGTTTGTGATGTCTTTCCTTGTCGTTGTTGTCCAGGTAGTCCTGTCTTGTTCTTCTTGGTAGTGGTTGGTGTGTAGTCGTCGCACCAGCCTTCCCGTGTTGTCCTTATACATCTGAAACTATCACATTTGCTGCTCCGCCATATGAAATCTCCTATTTCGTAGATCCTCCACGTTCTTGAACCAATGTCCGCAGTTTGACGAATTGGACACGTTCCAGATGCTTGGTCAATATGTCCGCAAGCTGCTCCTCACTCCTCACGAACTTTAGCACAATGTTTCCCTGGTTGACGTTCTGGCGAAGTAGCCAGTATCTCGTGCTGATGAACTTGCTGCGGCCTCGAAACATGGAGTTTCCTGCTGTGCTCAGCGCTCCCGTTGAATCCGAATGAAGCGGGATGTTGCCGCATGGAAATCCAAGTTCCGATAGTACACCTTGCAGATAAATTGCTTCCCTCGCTGCTGTAGCCATCGCGATGATCTCCGCATGTACACTTGATTGTGCTGTTAGCTTCTGCAGAGTTGATGCTGCACTGATGACGCCTCCCGCAAGTATGAAAATATATCCAGTAGAAGAACGCTTCTGAAGTCTCTCGCCCGATCCAGCGAAGTTCGCGTCACAGTAGCACTTCAGGTTCCATTGCCCTCTCCTGAACTTTAGTGGCATATCCGGGCATCCTCGAAGGTATTGCAGCACTCTCTTTGCTCCGACCATATGTTGATTGGTAGGCTTGTTCATCCCTCTGCACAGGATCATGACGGCATATCCAATCTCCCATCTCGTCGTGTTAGTCAAGAAGAGGAGACTTCCGACTATTCCCTGGTAGAGTTTCTTGTCCTCGTCACTTTAATATATAGCATTCTCCGGCTCTTGTTCAATTTCTGGCCCGCATCCTGGAGTCGCCGCTGATTTGCAGTCCTTCATTTGATACTTGTCCAGTATGTTCATCACATATTTGTGTTGGCTCACTGCGATTTCTCCGTCGCTCTGAGAAATCTCCATCCCTAGTAGTAGTTCCGCTGGTCCTCCGTCCGTCATCTTGAATTTGTCCGTTAGTTGTTTCTTCAAATCTTGAACCACGCTCGGTGTCTTTCCAGCTAGTGTGCAGTCGTCCACGTACACACATAGTATCGCATATGTCGGTCCAGCACCGTACACATATACGCACGGGTCGCTCAGTAGAGCAGTAAACCCGATTTCTTTTATTCCTTTGGCAAATGCGTTGCCGAAGTTCCGAGGGCTCTGCTTCAGTCCGTATAAGCTTTTCTTGAGCTTCATCACCAGCGGTAGTCCCGTCACTTCATCCATTATTTCGTAACCTTTAGCTTGACGAACATCTACTTCTTCTTCCACTTTGCTCTGGAGAAGTGCAGTCACCACGTCCATCGTTTCCACAACGTATCCTCTTTCCGCTGCAATTGCCATTAAGACCAGCTGTGAGCTAAATCTACTCACAGGTGCGTAGGTTCCTCCACAGTCGATTCCATGCCGTTGTCCCCAGCCTTGGACGATAAGTCTTGCCTTCATAACTCCGGTTGCTTTCATCTTGTATAACCATCTCGATCCAATGGGTTTAGCTCCAGGAGGTAGACTCTGAATTGGAACTAGATCTGCCACATCATGATCTTTCAGGCTTCTCATCTCCTTGTCCATAGCTGCTTTCCATTGATTGGCATCCACAGACCTCATGGCTTCTTGATATGTAGTGGGTACAGGTATAGATGCTGGCGGCCGGACAGGTTCTCCGGCTGATGGATTCTTGATTCTTATATCTTGGCCTTGTTCTTGGTCTTGGTCGACAAAAGTCGCTAGTTTATTCCATGGCGATAGCCTCCGTAGCTCCGCTTGCTGCCGTTTGTTGTTTGTTGATTGTTGAATATCCGTATTCCTTCCGCTGCTTCGCAAGTGCATGCGAGGTATAATTCCTTGTTCTTGTTCTTGGTCTTGTTGTCCTTCTTCCTCGTAGTAGTCCTCCTCAAATTTCGAATTATCTTTCACTTCCCCCTCGTTTCCGGGTATGTCGACATCCGCGGAAACCGATAATTCGTTTTCCGGTTCGTAGTCGCGTAGTTCCTCAATGGTCGGTATAGGTATGACCGGCGGCATGGCCGCGTCCATTGGTTCGATGAAAGTCACGTTTCTCGATGTCAGGACGTAGACCCGCGCCGATTGGAGATCTTCTTCTACCGGTGGGGTTCTCGCGTGGTTGTGACGGGATCAGCGTCACCAATTCCACCGAGACGTCGTGTGAATTTAGCCGGATCAGGACTCAAATTTCACCGACCGCAGTTCTCGATTACACGGGTTGGGAATCGCGCTCGCTCCACCCCCGCCGCTTTACTGCCCGTAGGGATTATCGCTCACCCGAGTGTATAGTGTACAGGCTATAGACTCGGTTTGGTGGCGTACCTGCCTGCCGCGTGACCTTATCTCGGCGCAACAATTTAAATTTTGTCAGCGGAGAGGTTGCCACTACACAGAGCCGATACTCACGGCAGGACTTTCCTGACGTCCGTCGTGTACGGGGTGAAATGATCACGCTCCCGCTGGCCTACGACTTACCGGTCACGGGGTGAGGGCCCTCAATGCCCGTCCGGTGCTTGCTGCTTCAAGTCTTCGTCTAGCGTGAACACAGTTGTTAGACTTGTATTCCGCCGAGCAGTCTCCAGCCCACTCCCGGGGGTGCTTGTTCAGTGCAACAGGGTAGCTAATCCTGCAGCCACTGGCCGTACTATCTTGTCTCCTCTACTGCTGTTGTCGGCGGTCTTCTGTCCTCGCTGTTCTGCTGATCTCGCGACGACGAAGGTCTTGTTCTGCCGAGGCCTCGTTCAGTCTTCAGACACCAGTTAGCGTGCCATCCATGTAGAAATGTGTAGTCGAGGTGCCCTGTACCCAAGGGTCGTGTCTGCAGGCGGTTAAGCCTGTGTGTAGTCGTCGAGGCTGAAGTTGGTATCATTGTTGCCTCAATGGGACTTTCATTATTGCCTGCCGGTGGCACCGGAGCCTAGCTCAGTTGCAGAGGTGAGATGTTGAGGGATAGTTGGGGAGGGAACCCGGTGGGGCTCGCAACACCTCGTGATCTCGCTACAATTACAATCCTCTGCTCAACCATCAATTCATTCGTGAGTTCCTCGCTAGAACTCGTCATACATTTTACGTTTTACCAAACGTCACATATCACACCGCATGTACGTATCATTGCATACAGCAATCATACAGCTGCATCTATTCTACTACACACATCCTACAGCAGTGATGCGCTGTATTTCAACACTGCATCGGCGGTGAACGAATAGTTGGTTCCTCCATCGCCGGTGCCTTCTCCCGGGGAAGGATCACCTTGACCTTGTCCCCCCGGAGGCTGTCGTCCGTCTCCATCCGGCATCTTGCGCGCGTAGACACACAGCGGCCACTCTCTTGATCGAAACGCTAGCGTGTTGAGTAGCTTTGTGCGTCGGTGCCTCGGCGCGGGGTCCCGTAGTGGGAAACAAAAGGTGCCAGCAGCTGGGTACTGCCAACGGTCAAAATGTAGAAACTATCCGCGGGCGTGAAAGCCCTTCTACGTGGTGGAGCGTGGAAGCTCGTGTATAATATAGTTGTGGCGTGGAAGCCGGGTGGCGTGGAAGCCCTGATGTAAAGGTATATGTAGGGACGTGGGAGTCCTGAAGGGGTGGAAGCCGGGTTGGCGTGATAGCCGGAGTATGGGCGTGGAAGCCGGGGTTGGCGTGAGAGCCGGGAAAAAGGACTTGATTATACACAGAAAAAGGAAGTGAGGAACCACAAGCCACGCACACAAATTCCGTTGTAGACACCCATACCCTCAAACCTGCAATATGTGATAAAATTGGTACCACCAAATCTAATCCATAGCAACCATTGAACCCCCAAACTCCCCGCTCCATCTGCTCGGGAAATTCTTGCTCGCAATAATCTGTTGATGCTGTGAGTACATCCAACATACGGGACATGGTAAGGATAGAACGTCTTTCCTATGGTACTTACTAGATCTCGATTATCCTGTTCTGTTCTATTTGTTAGGGCTCCTTTGCTGTTCCCTTTGTTGTCTCGGGCAATCAGGCCAGTCGAAGAGGCCAAGGCGTGCTGCCGCTGTTGCTGCTACTCGGATGTTTACCAACGCCGTGAACACACGTGACAGTGGCAACAGGGGGCAATCCTCAAACGAACAGGAGGAGAGCGCCGTGAACGCACGAAATGGGTGTTCGGGACATCGTATGAAGGTCTTTCCTACGGTATACTCCGTATTATCTAGATCCCGATTTTCCCTCTCTGTTCTATTTCTTCGTGCTCCTTCTGTTGCTCGATTTGTTGTTCGGCGCGTTCAGGTCCGTCGAAGAGGCCAAGAAATGCTGCCGCTGTCGCTGCTGATCGGAAGTTTACAAAGCCTTCTGCAAGAGGCACCGTGAACACACGTGATGGTGGCGACGAAGGCCAGTCCCCAGACAAGAAGCAGGAGGAGGATGGCGATGGGAAAAATGACCACGGTAAGCAGAGATCGCAACCGACACGAAGTTTGTTCTTCTACATCTCTTGCTACGCGATATTCCACTTTTTTTTTATCTCTTCGATGCGTCACAGGCTACCTCCCCGTGCTTCTCGGCGCGCAGCTGGATGCGAGCAAGTCAGGAGGGTATCTTAACCCTTTTGAGTCTTCAGGCGTTCTCACTGATCATTGATTGATCATTTGCAAATGCTGGTGTAGTGGCAAGTCGTGGAGTTGCCGCCCTGCAGCCCTTCGCGCCGTGTATTGGCAAGTCCATAGGTAGGTGTGTCTAGATTATTAGCACCCGCGCTAACCGGCTGACCAATGAAGAGACTTCAGTGACAGCGGGTAATGTCAAGGTCTCAGGAATGGGAATGGGGCCAATCAATGCCAAATCATGAATCTCTCAACGTATGCACATGTCAATGAACGCGTGTGTGCATACAGTACATACATACATACATATGTGTTCTTTCGCAGCACCACACATACACTCGCCCGAACGTAGGAAGCCACTGCTGCAAAGAGCAGAGGACAGCAAAAGGGAGGGGTACTGCAGTCCCTGCCGAAGCCCAGATATCGAGGATATCGTGGTTCCCAACAATTTGAAAATCGTTCCGAAGATCCAGCAGTCATTGTGTCAACAGCTACAACGAACGCTACAACAACACTACTACTGCTGTAGACGAGTAAAACATATCAGCAACACATCCACACTCGTAGCGCCACACATACCACCCTCGCCCGAACCTAGGAAACCACGAGGTACAGGTGTGTGCTGGTGGATGTGCTTGTTGTTTGAAAAACACAGGAGCTCTAGAGAGTTGGCAGGGCACATTTCGGGGGGGGACAGAGAACAGAGAAGTACAGAAGTACAAATACCAGCTATGGGTCTTCACTGATCATTTTGCCCTCTCTGGACTGATCATTTACAATATACCGAAAATAGACTAGTTGAGGCAGCTAGACAACTGATCATTTCAAAGGCTACACAGCTAACCTGCCCTACTGACCGCAGCGCGACCACCCACCAACCCTTCTACGACCCTGTCTGTGGCCACCACCCTGTCGCCGGCTTCTCTCATGGCCTACAGGGGGAGATAGCTGTTGCGTGTGCAGAAGTACACTGGTGTCTTTCTCTGCACTTCTCTCTCTCCCGCTCGCTCTCGCTCTCATTTTTTTTTTTTGGCGCAAAAAAAAAAATCTGACAGTCCAGCCTAGACCCAAAGGGGTTAATGAATGGCGGAACACGTGTGTTCACCACTTCCAAGGCAGAACCACGGTGAGAAAACGCGTAAACGTTTCACGTTACATGCTTGTGTCGTATTGTCTATGCGAAAAACACACGGCGACTGCGACATACAAAATATAACTGATTCGCCCGTGACATGCTTTGTTCTCCCCACGCTGTGTGTTTTCTGTACTTCAGTAAAATCGGGTCTGCAAACGAATTCAAATTCGGCACGAAAATGGATGTAGGCGTCTGTCCCGGTAACATGTTGAAATTTGCATACAGCCGATCATTGTCTTTCTTCCTACCGTGAATACGCGAGAACACCGGGAAAGAAAACTTTCGAGAGATGCCAGAGAAAACTCGAGCCGATCCGACGCCGCCCGCGCCGACGCCGGCGCCAGTCGGAGCTCCAGCGCCAGCCGCGTCACCAGCGCCGGTTTCGGCGATGCCCAGCGCGGGGGCGGCGGACCAGCTCTCCCGTCATTACTCAATACTGGTACGAAAGTTTGGGTGACCCCACAAGGCTCCAGCCGCGCGACACCGCGGCGGGCTGATTGGGCGCGGCGCCCGCGTGGGCCATGTCGTGGTCTTGGCTAAATTCCACGGAGTGCTCCCCGAGGTGGGCGACTACGTGCTGCTGCACGCTGCCAACCCAAGAGGTGCAGCCTGACCCCCAGCTGCGCCAGCAGCAGCAACCCCTAACAGCAGCAGGAGGAGCGGGATCAGGAGTCCCGCAGACTGTAGATAGTTCGCAGTCCGCAGCTAGCCAGCCGGTCCGCAGCGGAGATTCGGGTGCAGGCGCAGTGAAGGTTTGCCGCGATGAGGAGTTCGTCGAGCCCCTGGACACCTCACCCGCTAACGCGGAGGTGCGTCTTGTGTGCTTTGCTCTGCTGCTGTAACTTCTGCCGTGTGCTGCGTGACTTAGGGGCTATATGCTGCCCTTGTTTGATTTGTTTGTTCTTGTTTTGTTAAAACTCCAGCGATGACGTGGTTTTGTGGTCTGCGGGCATCCGGTTGAGGTGCCTGTCCTTCCGCGCTGCCTCTGGTGGTTTGCTCTCACGAGGTTTGCGGAACAGCACGCACTCGGGATATACATAGTCTATGCATGGCCTGGATTCACGTCGCCGCGCATGGCCGCACGCCTATCGGATTGCATCTATCTATGTACCCCGCGGCCGCGGGTTGCCTGCCATACATCTTTCGAAGTTTTGAAATTTGTTTCTCCATGTGGTCGCATCTCATTTCCGAGGGTAAACTAGTCAGTGCAAAACAAAGAACAAATAACTGACCCCCGAACAGGCGCATTTGCCTTGTCGCTGGTCACTGTTTTACGCGACTTGGTGAACGCTTTTCTGGGCTGCTGTTGTGCTTCACTCTCACGAGGGTCGGTGCACAGCATGCACTCGGGGTATTCTATGGCGTCGATCCATGTACTCCACGCGCTACCGTAGGTCGCAACTTCTATCTGCCTTCCGCCGCTGGCGACATGCCACACTATTT
>FN649737.1:1803895-1818812 GCA_000310025.1 Ectocarpus siliculosus
TTATTGAATGACAGCGTAACCACTAAGTGAACGCCGTGGTGTTTCCACGGTATCTGAAAAACCGTCGTATACATACCGTGGAACTACGGTCGTATACGCACCGTGGATACACCAAAGGTGTGCGCCATTCATTACCCACTGATATATCGGTTCTTATAGGGTATTTTCACACTGAATATTGTTCATGGGCAACTCTGTCATGGTACGGTATAGATTCACCGCATTACCGTGGTTCACGGTGCAATTAACGAGGATGGTCCTCCGAAAAAAGGTCAAGCGTGAAGAGTCGAAAGGATAATTCACAAGCAAGAGATTGGATGATCGCGCAAGGAGTGCTTGCAACCAAACGAGACCTCATCGCGCCCGCGGTCATTGGACCACGTTGGAGATCCAACGATTCTCAAGAAGACAAGACCCTGCATGATAGAATCATACCAACGAAACTCGAGAAAGAAAACACTTTCGTCACAAGAAAGCTCGCTTACGCCGGGATTGGAACCCCTGACCATGGGTGAAACGTTTGCGAGGATACCAACTAGACTACTACCTGGGCGACCGTCTACATATCATCGGTTGGAAAATTCGGACAAGCACGATCAGGTCATCTGGGCGAGGAAAGCAACACAAGCGGGAACGCAGAACGAAGTTTCAACCAAGTAGCGCCAGAGCAACAAAAATAGCAAATCCCACTGTGTACCAGGAGCGTACCACTGGAAATGGTGCCTACATGGAAAATCGAGTAAAGGTAGCGTGGGCCATCACCAACCAGCCAAACAAGGACAGATCAGGAAATATAGAGACCTCTTGCACGAAATCAATATATTCAATTTCACATACTCATGTCGGACCGTGTGTCCGCCTATTTGTCTTTGTCAGCGCCTGTCTCTAATGATTGGGTCGAATCGGGACCAATCATCTACCGCACGTACGTTCACTGTCGGCGATGCGATTGCTAAAATCCACGAACCAGGATGCTTCCGTTGCCGACGGTCATACACGTGCGTAACGCAGCTACACAGTTGGGAGAACTACTGGTTGCGTGGCACTTCTGATGAAGTACGCTCAAAACGTTGTTCCGCCTATCTACATGGTGATTGCGACTGATCATAGCACAGACACGAAAGCGGTTTTACCCGAGAGGTCACTCCTAGCCGTGCATGAATCTCGAATGTCGAGGATGTGGCGAGACCCGAAGCTGGGAGCGACCGATCAGAGTCGGGTCAATGACGTGGAGCGTCATCGAACGAGCAACGTCCCTTGCGTACGTGGAATGAGACAAGGTACCCTATGGCTAGCGTATAGGAAACCCAAAATGATTTTATACACTTCCTCGAGCGTCCTGCTAGTAAGTGGTGGAGTCACGTCCTTTCGAGTGCGCAATCGCCTAACGTACGGGGAAGAGGCACCAACACCTACCTGTCAACACATTGTGAGTATAGCAAAAGTCTTGGTCCGACCAGATTTTGGGGGCGGATCGATAGAGAAAGCTGGACAATGCCACACAAGCAACCAGCAGCACCACGTTAGGTTCGGAGCGGCCGAGTTGGCGATGATGTCGGGCTAGAGCGGGGTTGCGGAGGCGTCGCTGAAGCATGGAGGCACAGCAGGGAAGTGCGAAGGAGCGCAAGTTCGGAGGTGAGGGCGAGTTGACCTTCATTCTCTCCGCAGAAGCGTAGAAGCATCACCCGCGTCGGGGGTGAGAAGGAAGCGAGTAGGAGCCAATAGGCTTGCACCCAAGGGCCACGGCCGTGCTCATGTTCGTGTTGAACGACAGCACAGCAGTAGGCGTTTCGTCGTTTTCAATAACAGCAAGTAATAGCGATTCGAGGACGGTTTAACACCATCGAATTTAGTAATGTTTGAACATGTGCGAATAATATATGCACAACCGACGGCAATGATTGATCTGTTTTTTGTTACCGAGACAATTGGTGCTACCACTCTACGCACGCTTTGATTGCACCAAATTAGTACCATCTTCAATTCTGTATTCAAGCAGCCGACGAGCGTGAAGCTGATGCCCGGAGCAGCCACGGCGGATACGAACCTCCTCTGGAAGCTCGGACGTTGCAGGAGAGGCACGTTAGCGCGCCAGAGGTAGAAGTTTGACGAAAACGTCATGGTCACGGACCTACCTGCCTTGCAAAGAATCATAACAAAGGAAACCAATGGTTTTTTGGAGATGACCAGGAGATCACAAGGTAGTGCATACGTAAATGTCCAAGTCGATGAACCTGGCGAGCAGCGAGTGAAGACCCGGCAGAATCACAATGAAACTGAACGGAGTTGGGCCAAGAACGCGAGAAATCAGGAGAAAAGAATACGGGAGACACCGTCGTAGTGCCGATCGTCAGCAGAGAGTAGCGAAACAAGCTGTACCAGCAGGTGGGGCCGCAACGTCGGACGACGGAAGAGTCGAACACGACGCGGCATTGTGGTGAGACACCAGTCACTTGCCCCGGGGCGACGGGACAAGATCGGTCATTGTGTAGGGAGGACGATGGTCTACGAGAGGCGTGATGGACGAGGGCGGGAAAAAGAAGGCACAGGAAGGGTTGAATAGAGAAAGCCAGCCAGACCAAGCTACACAAGCAACCGGCAGCACTGCGCGAGGCTTTGGAGCGGCCAAGTTAGTGATGAGGACCGGGGCGCGGGGTGGAGAAGGCTTTTCACTGAGGTATCCGCCGTAGAGGCGGAATGGAGGAACGGTTCGAGGGTGAGGGCGAGATGGTGTCCTTTCTGCCCAGATTCAAGAAGGTGTGTTGGAAGTGGGAAGGAGAGGAGTAGGGGCCTGTAGGCCCGCACCCTAAGGTTACGACAGTGCCCATATCGACACGTGTTTGCCGAGCAGAGGCGGCACGGGGCGTTGCAGAGCTAAATGAGACTATGCAAAGGACCAAGTGGACACTGAATGATGTATGAAGCTGTTTACCGACATCGGCATGAAAAAAGAAGGGGCCGCAAAAATCGGCCCCAACGAACGGGGGCCGCAAGAATCGGCCCCAACGTGCATTTGTATGATCGAAGGACGGGGCTGCTGAAAAATACGACAATGTACTCCTCAGTCCATTCTTCAAGTATCTCCCCAAACTCAACAAGAAGAGTTTTCTTCCTTATTGTCTGGAGAACTTTAAGACCCGGTTTAGAACGGTAATAATGCAATAGTGATTGCGTAACTTTTCCTTGTCGGATTCGTCGAGGTATATTCCGTCGCGAACATCGAACGCCGACCGTATGTATGTAGACTACACCTGTTTTCATGGATGATGCTGCAAACGCCTTAGTGTTCGTTTGTTCAAGCGACATGAAGTCTCAGCGTGTTAACTTGAACCTAAAACGAACTGTCGTGCTGCACCATACTAGGATTCCCAAACGGTTAACCTACCGTGCGCGGGAAAGTTCCTCTCGCCACGAAGGTGGTAAGATGTCCGGGATTGGAGAACTTGACGCCGCGTGTGAAGAGTTTGACGCCATGGCCACGATGCGAAGGATACAATTGCCTGCTTTTGGCCGAGGGGGGAGCAGAAATAACGAGTTATAATGACAAGTCGAAACTGGCTCCGAAGCATGGGGCACTACAGACGTGCCCTATTTAGTGCGTCCTTAACAAAGCTACAATCATTGTCGGACAATAGCGGACAAGTCCTGGAAGAACAGCCCACGGGCTTGTTGCGGTCGGATCCTCGATACGGAAAGACTTGCTCGCGTGAAGACTTGACTTGATCGGCGTCGAAATATTATTGTTTGGATCCGATTCAGGCTATCATCACGACCTACGTGTATAGACCATTTATGAGTGTGGGAAGGCGGGAAAACTTGGGGGACATCAGAATGTTCGCCCGTTGGAATCGCTCCTCGATTCAGCATTGTTTTCCACGGTATCTGCGCTACACCGTCCCACAAATTGTTGTTGTCCTGGGGTACGCTACTATCGAATCCGAGCACCTTGTCTAACGGTGGCCTAGGGAAGTGGTCATGCCCTGTCTGTTGGAATTGGTGGCCATCACGCCTATGCGGTTCCGAGAGGTGCACGCATGTCCGTACGCATCTCGGATACCGCAGTCGCAGGGGGATTTGTGTATCTCGAATGGATAGTTTTTCTGTGTGTGTGTTTATTATTAGCATCCACCGCGCTAACCGGCTGACCAATGAAAAGACGTCAGTCTTAGTGCGGTTGAAAACACAAAACACTTCTATCTGCCATGAACTGGGACCCCGTGAGGGGGCAGCAGGGGGAGGCTAAACTATCCTTCGGATCAAAGACAGAAGCAGCAGCAACAGAAGAAAACTGGACGCGTCTACCAAGGCTATTACCTTGTTGTACTCTAGTTCGTTTAGGAGTACTTTCACCATTATCCTCCTTGTTTTCGCTACCATCATTCTGATCCTCATCTTGACAAGAATCTCTGGGCATCTCTCCCCTGGCCCTACGTTTCTTGTTTTGGGGAAGGTCATCTGGCTCAAATATTTTGCTCTCTTCCACTCCTCCATGTTTTCCTCCTCCATCGTCGTTTTCGTCCTCCTTTCTTCCCTTTCCCTTTCCTTCGTCTCCGTCACTTCCAAAAGAATTACCCCCGTTACTATCGTTGTCGCAGAGATCCCAACCGATTGGTCTTGGCGGAAGTTGGTCGATCAGTAGCCCATGACGTATGAACACATCGCGAGTTCGCATCGACAGAAAACGAGCTAGCTCGAAGCTAAACCGTCTCCGAATCCTGTTAGTATGAACAGTTTTCAGGCGAACTAAGGCTGGTTCGTCGTCAAAATTCCCCCGGCAAAAAGCTTCGTGCGCCAACTGGTTGGCGATAGCAGCGATGAGTCGATTGGTGCCTTTGCCAAGACCACCATTCGTTGAAAAAGCAGCAGTAAGGCAAGTACTGACACTATTGGGATCCCACGTGGGACGTCCCATGGGACACGTGGGCCGGCCCATGGGACACGCGGGCCATCCCATGGGACAGGTGGGACGTCCCACCTGTCCCGTGGGATGGCCCATACGGACGCACGGGACACGTGGGACGTCCCGTGGGACACGTGGGACGTCCCGTGGGACACGTGGGACGTCCCGTGGGACACGTGGGACGTCCCATGGGACACCAAATCTAGAACGTGGGACGCGTGGGACGCCCCATGGCACCACGCTAGGGACGTCCCACGCGGCGCTCGAAAACAGGCGTGGGACGTCCCAGCCGGTCTCCCCTACGGTGTCCCACTGCTGTCCCACAGGCGTTTATAATAATTAGATATATTTATCAGCTAATTTAGTGCAAGATAAGAGAATACCCGAACACCCCAGCTGCTCTTCCCTACAGCAGTACCCAGCGACCTGTACCAAGCAGCAGCACGAGGTCGGATTACCAATCGTGCGAAAGGATCTTTAGGGGGTTCGGGGGTCGGGTTTCCGGAAGGTTCGGAAAGCATGCCGTGCTTTTTGGGCGCGCGCGCACGCGGTTCTTGACGGTTTGGAGGTGGTACTCGGCTAGCTCAGCTCTGCTAGCTTGCACACTGAAGCCCGAGCTGTGCAGGCTTGCAGAGCCTGCCTGCTCGTATGTTCTGTGGAGTATGTTCCTGCGCGCACAGGGGACTCATGGTGTGTAGGGGAGGAGAAGAATGCTGCTGCTAGAAAAACATGTCAGGACCGCCGAAAGCAAACAATTAGTCTACAATCAATGTAGACTGTTGTCGGGGGCACCGATTTGTATGTGCGCGCTACCGGGCTGCCGGTCGTTCGGTAGGGCGTGTACTGCTGCTGTACGAAGAGCGAGTGGGATATCTAGCTGAGTCTAGCTGAGTCTAGGTGCTGTAGGTCTAGGCCGGAACCGCTTTCTGTGCTGTACACGAAAGAAACAACCGATTGCCCCGCAACGCTAGATAGAGGTAGGCGCATCAGCATCCAGATCTGCCGCTGCCATCTGCTTCCAGATTGATAGCTTGCCAACGTCCAACCAGGCACAACACTGCACAACAACCCATACGACGTCTGAAGAAGCATCTTTCCCCCAATCCCCCACAGCCACCCTATAAGGCGTCGAAGTCCTACCCATTTCCGGCTCAAGCTAGACCTAAACAAGGTATGACACAAGATATCACACCCCCTCGACCGATTTTCCAAGCTCCATTCTTTCACAGCAGAAGCGTGGCAGCGCCGGAAACGGCGGCGTTGAAGCCGCTCTGTCAAGAGCCTTCAGAAACAGTCGTTTCATGCACGCATTCTCTTCGTGGAGTAATTGATGTTTGAAAATCGGTCCAGGGGGTATAGTATCTATAGTGTCACCTACGGTACGGTCCAGGCGGGTAGGCTGCTGCATTTACAGGCACACATCGCAGATGATCTGCTCCCATGTAGGTTGCAAATGGCAGATACTAGATTCAACACCTTCCCATGTCGAACTATCGAGAAAACCCCAAAGTTTTTGCGCAGGGTATATTGGGGAGATATTATACGAGTGTATTATACACCAGGTTTGAGCGAGTCGTCGCCACGTTGTTTTAAGCATACTTACTTGTAGACTTACTTCATGTCGGTTGAAGGGGAAGTTGGTTGAAGGGGGAGTTGCAGGAGGGGAGAGAGGAGCCGACATAGTCTCGCCGATAGCCTGCTTGTTAAGCTTTGGTTTAGAAGGGGTGAACGCGGAAAGAAAACAACATAGCTTTAATATATACCGGAATAGTCGGAGAGATAGGACCGGTCTGAGAGGTGGCACCGGTCGGGGAGATGGCACGGGGTTGCTAAAAAAATACGAGAACGGCCCGATTTACATCCATTTACGCACCGGGGTCAGTGAGATCGCACACCGACCGCCAAACCCAAGATTGAGCTCATTTTCAGCTGCCGGAGTGAGGTACATGTGTGTTCCTTATACATGTGGGGATGGTGTCAGCGGAGCGCCACCCCTGCATGTACGTATGCATGGTCGCGGTTCACACGGGATGCCAGTTGATTTCATATTTGAATTGGTATGGAAGTTGCCAACCGTATACTCTCAACCAGACACACAACGTACAAGCCACATCCTACCCCACCTTTCACAACACGAAGCTATTGTTGCTTCGTACGTACTGGTATCCGTAGAGGAACACCGAAACGAAAGCGGAAGACAACTGATGCCGTATGTACCAGTACCTCAGATGGAAACGACATCCTTTCTTGTCGTCACTCTATAGCCAAACTCGCATCAAACACGACACCACTCGCTGTATGGAAAGCTGTTACGTACCAGCCTACGTTGCCGTTACCGGTATGCTCCCACTCATACAACACCTGTGTGTATTTCATCGGAGATCGCACCGGTCGGAGAGATCGCACCGGGCTGCCTTGAAAATGTAATCAAAAAGATCTAATTGCATTCCCGCACCGGGGGGTCGGAGACATGGCACCGGGGCGCGATAAAAACTCAAGGAAGAACATTTAAAAAAACGATCGCACCCGGTGCCATCTCTCCGACCATTACGGTATCTCGAAACGGCATGTACGTACCACAAGTCCAGGACGAAATGGTATTGAATGCCAAAACGCAACCTAAAAATTATTGCCAAGTGGGCAAGTGGGCAAGTGGGCAAGTGGGCACCAGACAACTTTCTTGGACAGAACACAAAATAATTTCTACCCTCATCCGGATGGAACGCAATGAGCCGAACCCAATGGTAGGTAGGCCTGCCTTGTTTTCGATATAGGATCAAAAACGGTTCTTCGACAATTCGTTACTTTCACATTTGGGAACAGGTCTGGTTGTCCTTGGATACGCATCTTTCAAGCCAAGGCTCGAAGGCAAAAGATACATCGCGCTCTTGGAAACACAAAAAACAGCGAGCAGTCGATAGTACTGGAAGTGCTGTGAAAGGCTGACAAACGGAACGTCGGTGGGCTCGGAAATAGTTCTTGAAGCAACCCTATCGTGTAGCGAAACCAATGAAATCCCCTAAAAAAAAAACAAACGTATCTATCCCCCAAAACGCGGAGCTGTATATTCCTACCACCAGCCTCGACACACCATCAACCGAAAGACTACAAAAAAAAATGAACTCTACCCACCACTGCGAACCGGGCGAAATGACGTAATGGCGCAAGCGGTTCAGCTCAAGCGGACACCGTACCACAAAGCATCCGAGACATTGTACAACAACATCCGAGCCCCCCCAAAAGTATGGCTATGGCTTAACAAAGGTCAGCCGGACCCGGCCGAACTGGTCGAATGATCGTTTTAGAGACTTCTGGCAGAAGCATCTGCCGCAGAACCAAACCTGAGCCTGGCAAATCTCTACTCGTTCCGAGCCATGGCCTCGAACACGCTTGACCATGTTTGTCACCGATTTGCGGTTTATTGCCTCATTCTCGGTCTCGTTGATCAGAGTTACCATGAACGCAAAGCGGTCAAATTTCATGACATTCAACATGTGCAGAAACTTTTTCTTCTTCGCATGGTTCTGCTCGTGCGCGTTGAGGTTGACCCCCGAGAGCTGGGCGCATGAGTCTATCCCACCGTACTTTTGGCGGCAGTCATCCCCGTGGTTGCAGTCGTGCAGGGCGTCAGGCCCGTAGTAAGGCCCGGCATTGCTCCCCAAGGCGTGCGTTCTGCGCACTGTCGCCGTGGGGTCCTCCTGCAGCGGTTGGATGTCGAATGGGAGGCCATACTCTTCCACGATGCCATTGG
Source organism: Ectocarpus siliculosus (assembly GCA_000310025.1). Classification (NCBI taxonomy): domain Eukaryota; class Phaeophyceae; order Ectocarpales; family Ectocarpaceae; genus Ectocarpus; species Ectocarpus siliculosus. The sequence goes on from FN649737.1 coordinate 1,812,547, forward strand.
TGTCAGCGCTTTTCCCCGGTTGATGTTGAGCCACCTGAATCTGAAGGGCTTTCGTACGCTGCACCGCCGACCCGAAGCATGCTCCTGAGCGCACAGCCAGTTCTGTGAGGACCAACAGAGATGACGTACAAAAAAACGGCATGCCATGTGTTGGCTCATGAAAACGTTTTGACTAAGGTTTGATCATTTTGAGCCGGTCTGGAGGTAACGAACGACATGTACCATACCGGCACCAACATTGACACATTATGGAAAAACGTACACAGCCCGGTAGATTGGTGGTCCTTAGATTATTGGACCAACAAAACGACTAGCCTCAACACCTAACACGCAAGTGTCCACGTCCTCGTACCTGCCCTCTTCTTTGCGCACTGGTTGGCGGGTTGAAGTCCAATCGCGATGAACTCCTCCTTGGCCTGATCCAGATGTCAGAGGTCCCGAAGAAGGGGACGGAAAGTAAACCGTGTGGTTGAAAAAGTTGTCTAAGTAGTTGGGTTACCGCAATGGGCTGCTTTAATGCATTTATACAGGAAACTCCGTACAAGCATCAGAAAAAAAAACATTGCTGGGTAGTCTTGTTGACATGGCAGCAACTCAAGAGCTTCGAGCACTACAGCCTTTTAATATGCAACGAAGTGCATGCGCTGAATGGGAGAAGTGTGGTAGTTTTAGCGGTGGGCACAGAGCACGCGCATGTCCTTACCAGCATGCGAGAAAAGATGTTCTTGTTCCCCGCTCTAGCGTCTCTAGCATTGTTTTTCAAATTGCAGCAACACATGAGTAATATGTCAATATGTCAGCAGTGATCTACCTATGTTCACTGCTCCGAATTGAATAACAAAACATGAAACAAGGTAGGTTTTGCCGCGTGCAGAAATAAAATCAACCGGCGACGCCGAGAAGGAAAACGGAAGGAACGTAAGGTGGAAGAAAAAAAAGAAGGAGGGACAACAATGTTCAATGAGGAACGCGAAAATAAACCCACTTGACCAACGGAGCAACGAACAACCACCAGTATTGATAATACCGCCAAAGACAAAGCACAACAGCCCACTACGTCAGCTACGCAAAGAAGGCGTACTCACCCGGGCGTAGGCCAAAACCAGGTGATCGAGCGCCGCAGGTCGAAGATCATTCTGGCCAGCCACAGGTTCGCAAAGATGCTGAGAGAAGGCAGGGAGTTCCGGAGCCTTGCCGGTGGTGGACCCAGTCGCCACCGCGGGAACTCGTGTGGAGAACACGCTCTGCGCCGATAACGTCGGCAGCACCGAGCCCGGGGCCATCTGCTCTTCCTCGACAAGTACTGCTGGCGGGACCTCCTTGTCTTGTCCTTCGCTGATGAAAGCCACGAGCTTGGTGAGGCGCACGTTCAGAACAGCCACTACCTCAAAGAGGTCCATGGAATGGTGGCTTCGGCGGCGCAGATTCCGCAAACGGGCCCGAGCAAGCAGCACGAAGTCCACGGCGGTGGTCCCTTCTTCTCTATCCTGCCATGCTGAAACGCTGAGAAGCTGACCGAAGTCCAACCGTTAAACCGGAGGAGAAGTTTGCGAATCGCGCAGGAGATTGTACACATTGCGTTGAGTGCATTTCTCCTGCGGTACGGGCTCCGAAACCTGATCGGCGCCAAGAAAGTAATTTCCCAGAGGCGCTAGTGCTGGGATGTCCACCTTCCGCATGCCATGCTCGTCAGGCTCGCCAACCCGGGGAAGAACTCCTTCGTTCGGCGCCGCCGTCTGGCAGCGTTCGTGGACGATCGGACCTACACGACACATGATGTCCGTGATGACGAGGATAGGCATGTGCTGCATTAACAATGGGGGACACGGGGGACATGAAAGCATGGGTGAAGGTAGAGCGTGGGAAGTTGACAAAGTTTTCTTGGGTTCTACTGGCGTGTATTCGCCTGACGTATTCAACAGACAGTTCACAAACGAATCTGAGACGGATACGCCAGCAATAGACTTAACACAGACTGCCAAGTTGTTCTATCCCGCTGCCCATTTATTGCATTTAAAAGCCTTTCGAGATGAGGGTCACACACATGTTGTGTAGACAACCCCGAGGTCGTGGACGCTGTTTGAGTACTTGCCGAGAAGAGTCCAACGGGGGAATGTGCGAGACAAGACGAGGAAAAATTGCAAAATTTTCCGAAGAGGTGACACAATTCCATGCCTCCCTTTGAGAACAGCACATGTATGTGCAGACTTCGATTCCGACTTGATTTTTTGGACAACACTAGATTTCAGATAAAAAAAGCGACACAGGGTCTGGCCGTGCGCACGACCGACTGTTCCCAGAATTAATACTGGTGCGAGCATTGGAGTTGGAGTCGATAAGATATTATGTCTACATCCTATCCTACGGCCTGCTTGATTGATGGTCATATTTTCTTCGTGCCTGCTGTTGAGTTGTGTTAGAAGTAGCGCGTTGGTGGCGTTCTATACAATATTTATCTCTGGCTTGGGCACAACACATGCGCACTCCGGGCCTCCAAGCGCGAGTGGGGCAACCAGTTCAATCGATTGGAGTAGTGTTTACTGCTCATTACAACACAGAGAAACATCATTTCCTGGAAACGTTCTACATCTTAAATGTGCACCAAAATTCTCCCAAAGACCATGCTTCCTGTGCATGTACACGGTCTCGTGACCACCTGTGGATTGTGCATATCTAGCTTGGCGGCTTGGGGGCATTTGGAGGGAAGCGGTGGCCTATGTGGCAAACGCGAGCTTTCGGCAGGTGGCTAGGCTTGACACGAAAGATTGGATGAAAAAAAGCTGCAGCCGCTCTGTGAAAAAACAAGGGGGTCCTTGTTTGGGATATTGATGCACGCACCTGTTGTAGACACAGGTGGTAACATGTTTCGAAATGGCGAATTGTTGGACGCATGTTATTTTTGTGCTACGCTGTTTTCGCATTTGGAGAACATTTTCCTAGCCCATTTTATATTTTCGTTTCGTTCTAGTAAAGGTATAGTGTACCCTTTGGGGGTGTAGTTGGCTTGTGACCACGGAAGGCGTCCGCGTCAGTTGTACCAGTAGTATACGGATATTAAAAGGTACTGCGCGGAGACCGGGGCGGTTTTTAATGTGAACACAAAAAACAACAAAAGCCGTGCGTGGAACTACCATAGTGTACCCACGAAAAGCACGCGCGGGTGTGGCTGGCAGACGTGCTTTGGGTCATGCACCGCAGTACGTGTTTCCTTTTTCTTGCCCCTTGCCCCTTTCGTTCAGAGGGCGGTTGAACTCTACTTCCACATAAAACTTCCAAGTTTTATTTTATTCTGAAACGACACGCAGTTTTCACTTCCAGTATGGACATGCGTGGGCGTGGTATCGCTATCGCTGTGGCCCCACCTGCGGCATGGTTTCGGGCTTCCAGTACTGGGTATTCAAGAAATCATGCGTGCACACACAGACAGACTTTTAGCTTCACACGCGCTTGCATCAATTTGACCAAAGTCATTTTTTCTGTGCTCCATGCGCGGAGTTAAAACCTAGGGTTGACCCGAAGTCGGTTGTACGATATTCGAAAAACACGGCCAACAACGAGTACGTCGTTTATCATAAGCGCAAGGACAACAAGAAACACATGTCGTGAAAGAGACCTTTACACAACCGGATTGCGGTTTGTGCTTGTCCCGCCCAATTACTGGTGGACGAACCAAAAGTCAGCCGTGAGTACTTTCGCGTCGGCGTGGCGGTGCTCTACGATAGTTTCAAGGTTGGGAGTGCGTGAACATCGCAGCATGCAGACACCTCGTAGGTGACCATGTTGTCTCCTCCACGTAGATGTTGCTTCAACCCGCTAGATGCCCTAATCGGCACTTGTCGTTTTGCAACAAAGACCGGAAGTATGTACAACTACACTTTTGATCTATACCAACGCAAAATGTGCACACCTTCGTTAATCAAAGCCTGCTCACCATCTGTCGAACGTATTCGACTTTCATTGTTTTCAAGAGTCCGGGATCTTTTGAACGAGCACTCGTGATCAATACGATAATTGTGTTTCTCTACAACGGGGCACTCACCACGTGGTGCAACAGGAGCACGGCCAAGTCTGTGGGGCTCTCCGCCCGTAGCATGAACATATGGCACGTCTGGACTCCGTCCGGGCTGTACCCCCCCTCCACCCCAGACGAGACCAACCATGCCCCCCTTTCCATGAAAAACTCTGAGCAATCCTCCTTTCCGTGGTTGTTCTCCCGCCAGAGCTTCTCCACCGTCTTGAACAGCTCAATCAGCAGCACCCTGTTGGGGTATTTGAGGTGGGGGGAGTGGATAGAGGGCAGTTGACAAGAGACCGACAGAGAATCTTGTATGAGAGCGATCAGTGCTCATGGCAGTGCAATTGCTCTTTGCTCTACATGCCAACACGCCCTACTTCGTGTGGAAAAAGGAAGCATGTCTCGCACTGCGCGATAAATGAAAGGTTCCCACATAGGTGCGCATGCACTTTCGGCGTCCCGAATCTTTTCCTGAGATATGAGATGAACAAGTTTGGAGGTTTGCAGCAGACGTCACCTTGACGAGCGAAACACCCGGCCCGAAGGCATAAATTGGACGCATACGGCGGGCGTCCATATTTCCGACGGTATCCACTACTCCCCCACACGGAAAACAAACGCGCGAACAGCTGTCGATGTTTTCGATATGAATAATGATACCTGTTGAATCAACTACTGCTATAGTCTCGAGCTACCTCTCAGCCCTCAATTGAGCCACTTCAAATGTGCGGTGGAACCATGACAAGTACAACCCCTGCGTAGAAACCAAGAAACGATTTCTCATAGTGCCTCACGGAAGCACTGGTTCTTCTCGAACAACACGCAACATGATCATTGCAGAGTAACAAAGGGGGAAAAAAACTAAATACTACGGCAAATTAGCGGTCCATTCTGTAATAAGCGCTACCACCTCAAGAATTTTGGCAATATGGACAAAAGAAATCGCTGTAGCTTCTCGTGAAAAATACCTGCTAAATTCCCGGCGCTCGCGGCCCAAAGCACAAACGATAGAGGTCCTCCAGCCCGTCCAGCGACATGCCCTCCAAAATCTCCGATAGCCCAAGACCATCCTCGTTCTCCCGGACACGCTCCATCAGTTTCTGGCCATCGGCAGCCTGTGCATCTCCGCTACGCGGGGCATGTCCACGAGCAGGCACCACACTGATGTTGGACTTGCGGTTTTGGGGGCAAAAAGTCACCGGCGTGTTTTGTGAGAACTGCACCCGCATTCCGGACACCATCGGCGACAGCATGCTGATGAAGAGCCAGATGGCATCAAGGTCCATGTCGATCACTTGCTTCATGCGCTGTTGCAGGTACTTCTCGATGCAGATGTTGACTGCCAGCTTGGCGCAGCCGTCAAAACTCGAAAGGAGCGGAAAAAACCCGTCGATGAAGCTGAAGAACCCGTAAGGGTGGTCGGTGAGGGCTTCGAACGCCAGATACGCGTCAAGCAACAGCTTTTTCAAGTAGTTGTTGGTCAGCGCTCTGGCAGGAGAGAGCGGTACGCCGGGGACAGCAACAGGAACATGCCGGAAGGGGAGTGAGCTTCATTCCAGGCGTTGGGGGGTCACGCCCCTACGTATCAACACGTCCATGCTGCACCGCGTAGTACCAACGCCCAGGGAACCAGTCCGCATCGTGATGCAAAAAACCAAAACAAAGTCATCTATTTGCATTTTCCACTCCGGTATTTAATTCGGTACTGTGATAAAGTAGGACATGAACACCTTTCAAGAACGATCGCACGACGGTTGACCGTGCCACCTCGAGGGTGACATTCTTGAGAAAAATTGCTTGAGACACGCCGCAGCTGATGTGCATGTTGCCGGTACACATTAGCTTCCTCAACATAGTGTTGTTTTCCTGGCACGGAGTTACCCTAACTCTTACACGCAAGTACCGTGCGATTATAAAAGACAAGTACTGTATAGGCAAGAACAATGTACTACCGATGCTCACCAACCCTCTCTGCAACGAATTTGCACTCCACCCAGCTGATCAAACTACTTGTTGCACGATGCAGACCAACCGAGATACTACAGCAATATACCAAACATGCTAAAGCTATTTTTCCCTAACCCCTCCTTGTGCCTATCCTAAGATCCGCCCAAAGACTTCGTTGTCCTTTCCTACCGCGCGTTGGTTTGACTTGGCACGGGGGGGGGGGGGGGGGGGGGGATGTTTTGCATGCCTTGGCGGTTAAACCATTGACCCCGCGTCCCCCAGAGGACGGAACATTGTTCCCACA
>FN649737.1:1829093-1860311 GCA_000310025.1 Ectocarpus siliculosus
GGGACAGCAGTGGGACGGCCCTAGCTGTCCCATGGGACACCATGAGACACGTGGGACGTCCCAGGGCTGTCCCATGGGACGTCCCACGTGGGCTCCCAATAATGTCAGTACCCCCAGTAAGGAGGGTAGATCTAGACGGGTTGAAAGTTCCCGCATAGTGATTTGCCTTACTTGCAGCTCGATCTTCGAGGGCGGATCCTGGCTTTAGGATCGACTTGTCGATGCTTCGACCTGCGGATGGGTTGACGATTGTTACGTCTACATACAAGAATAGACTTGGTGCAGAGTTCCTCTTCCTTCTCTCCTGCGTGTAATCCTGGGGGGATTGTGTGTGTGTGTGTGTTTTTTTTTCTTCTTAATATGACACAACAAATCCATCTCTATCATAGAGTCTGAGACAGATTAGCAATGAATTCATAGCGTCAGAAAGTACCTGTATGTTTTTATTATTCCATAATTTGTGTTCTCATGTCTAAACATGACCCGGTCTTCGAGGAAGGCAGTACAGGGTGAGATCGATTTCACCGCCGTATGACATGTGATGTGAGACCAATGCGAGCCAGGTGAAGGGAGACGAGGGGGAGGGGGAAGGGAGAGAGAGAACCACTTCGCCTTTCGTGAAAGACAAAACGGACAGGCAGCGGCGAAACCTGCTGGAGAGGTTGCTGCTCCCGAACCGGCACATAATATGTGCCGGTTCGCTCCCGACCGGCACCGAGGCTATTGTAGTCAAAGGATATTTCTTGCGTCCCTTTCTGAATCTCGGGAACAGTAGGTGTGTTTCTGAAATTGACTCGGCTCCATGTCCTTACCTTACGGACCGGCATGCTTTCTACAAGAGTGCGCTTGGAATCTCGCAACCATCCCATGGGTAATACGTAGATTTCGGAAACGGCGGAAAAGTCTGCCTGCAATGCAAGGTAGGAGGACCATATTGTTGTCGACGACCGTGCAGAACTGCAGTCGCACCAATACTCTGTGTCACCGGTGTACACCAATACTGTCAAGTAAAACAACACACACACAGATGGAGCGCGTCTGAAGGTGAATGGTGACTTCGTTGTTTCTTGGCCGTGTGCCAACAAGCCAAAAACAATGTGGAAAACATGATTATTGTCTATGTGCTATTCGGATACGGTCCTCCTTGTATATGTGCGTTCCTGCATAGTCTACGTAGTCTATGCCCACCCGTGGTGGTTTCGTTTTCTACCCGTAGGAGTGTCGCTAGTATTACCATACCGACAAGTTGTGGGAGCCTCTAAGCTCAGGGCTATGTACATAGTTCTTAGCACTTCGCCACAGAACCTAGAAGCTGCAGAGGTTGCAAAATTGTGTGATGTTTCGCATACACCGATTACCCTTAGGACGCTTGCTTGTGGTGCGTGGTACTGTAGATCGTGTGCAGATGAAACATGTGTCTGCTACCTGTACAAGCTATCCGTTTCTATTCGTGTACAAGCTATCCATTTCTATTCGTCGGCACACTTCGCTTACCTCTGGAACGACCTCACGAGAACGGACGGAGGCTTGCGTGGGGAAAGGAAGGAGTGCGAGTGCGCGAAGTGCGAGAGCGCGAGTGCTACACAGCCCCCCCCGCCTCCTCCACCACTGACTATCGAAGCCGCGGGACAGAAATACGCCCAGACGACCGAGTTCCGGTACCTCGGTGGCCTCGTCAACGAACATGGCGACCTCACCCGGGAGATCAGCTACAGGAGCAGAGGAGCGTGGGCGTGCCTCAGGCGATATGGCCAGGAGCTCTTCGACAGACCGAAAGCGCCATTCCGACTCAAGATCCGCCTCCTCCAGGCGGAGGCGATGGAGGCACTGCTGTACGGCTGCATGACATGGTCACCACTCACAGCGGCCACTATCAGACGCTGCGGTCGACACACCACCGACTGCTCCTTCGAGTTATCGGGTACAAGCGCAAGAAAGACACCTACCGGCAGCTCTCGTACGCCCAGACGCTGAAGAGGGTCGAATGCCAGAGCGTTGAAGCCACGATCCGACAACGATGCCTACTGTTCGCGGGAGCACTGGCAAGGCAGCCGGACGGGCGACTCCCGAAACGACTGATGCTCGGCGAGCTGGCGGGGGGGGAGAAGCCACGTAGGGGGGGACAGGAACAGAACTGGCCGAACTGTGTGCTCGACGACCTGAAGGCATTCGGGGCCGACCACGGATCTACGAAAACCGACCCAAGTTGTCTCGGAATTCCCGTACCGAAAGACACGGCACCGAAGTTAAGGTGGACGGAAGCCGCGAAGGTGGAGGGGGGAGTACCCTGGCATGCGGCGGTGCTGCAGGGAGTTGAGAGGTTCATGACCTCCTGGCACGAGAAGGAAGAAGAGGCCAGCCGACAACGAGCGCTCAAACGAAACCACAAGCCAACAACCAATGGGGCGGGAGGGGGGCAGGAGACGGACGAGACGGCGAGGGAAGAAAGCAAACGAGAAGAGACGGACCGAGTGGCACGACACGTGCCGGATTGAATTTCTTTTCGCCAATCCCCCCCCACCCAACGCTGCACCATTGCACCAACCCCCCAGTAGTAGTGATTTCGTACCATTACAATGTATCGCTGGTTGGTGGCCATGTTTGCGTGTTTGCTTGTTCGTTAGTGGTCTCTCCACCGTGTGCCTTGTTCTGCCTCATACTTCCTGTTATTTTCGGCCTGGTCCCTCTTTGTCCTCGCCCTTTTTCATTTTATTTTCATTTATTTTCTCTTCTCCTTACGGTTTCCTTTTTTATTTTATTTTTCTCCGTTTTCTCCTTTTTCTCTTTTTTCTTTTTTTTCTCTCTTTTTTCTCTCTTTTTCTGCGCCAGATGGCCTTGTCTCTGCTTGCGTTGTGAAGTACCAAGATTGAACCAAGGGGGTGTACCTCTTTCTCTCCGACCCATGATAGATAGTGACTACTAGTCTCAATTGATACCTCGCATAGCGCGAAGAGGGAGTGGAGGATTCCAGAATATCTGTCGTTGATTTCTATTGACTTGCGGACCCCTCGGGGCCAGTTTATTTGAGTGTACCTTTTTAGGGTAAGTTAACCTGTGACCACGGGAATCGACCACGTCGAGTGTTGGATCAGTACGGACATACGAAGGCACTGGGTAGAGAGAGATCGGAACGGTTTTTAATGTGAAGACAACAACAACAACAACAACATTGAGATTTGGTCGGGGGGTTACAGTTTCACAAACGCGGCGAGATATGTTTTCAGTTTGTATAACGGAAAGATCAGAACTGTCGTTCGTCGGCCAATCCACGTGCATCTCGTTGAAAGACCCTTCAAGAGCCCGACAGGTTTTCATATGCGATTAGCCTCGTTCTTGCTCTACGATACAGAGTGTCGCGTTTTGTTTCGAGCTTTCTGGGTTCTAATGGTTTCCTCTCAAAATATGCATACCTGGTTGTATTGTGTACCCTTTCGGGGTATTTGTAGGCCGTGGCCACGGAAAGCCTTCCGTGTCAGCTGGGAGCAGTCGAATGTTACAAGAACTGGGGAAAATCAACAACAACAACCGCAAAAACAGCAACAACGACAACGACAACAACAGCAACGAATGCTTCAGATTTTCTTGTGCACTGCCGGTGCCGTTCTTTGTGAGCTCTGTCGCCTCCCGAAGAAAAAATAAGTGGCCCCGCAACGAGGGAAGGTACCAGAAAATGGATCGTCATTAAGATGGAACGTAGCAAAAGCAGTACAAGTTGCCCGTGGAGATGTAGATGGTGAGAAAATTGGTGTTTTCAAGACGTGCGTGCGTAGTGCGGCTTGATCACGAGACACGTAAAGAAAAACGGTAGGCATGGGAAGCAGATTATTCGTTTGACTACGCCGTGTTTATTTTGTTGTTAGCAGGCCGTAGCTCCTTTGTCATTTTCGCCGCACACCCATCTTGGTACACGCGACAGCAAATGCTCTGTTCGCCGTGGGGGTACCCCATAGATAAAATAAGAAACGAGCCTCGGCGAAAAAGTGAGGTTCTTAAGTGATGGCGCGATCTGTGTTCTACACGAGGGACAGGGGGCTCTGCACGCCATCAACAGCCACAATGTGCCAAGTGTGCCTAGCCAGTCGCTAGCGTCGCCTGCTGCGAGGAGTTGGACGAAAAACACTCCCACCGTGGGATGACCCCCCGCCGCCCTCGTCCCTCCCGAAAGGAGCCCTGTTTCCCGGCCGCACTGACGACGGCAACGAGGAGGTGGGGCCATCAGGTGGGACGCACACGGGTGAACATGATCTCGCAGCTGTCATCGCTGTCGTTGCCGCCGCCGCCGCCACCACCACCACCGTCCCCAACGGCAGCACCAGCACTTGGCACCCCACCGCCGGCGCCGCCCGCTCTCGGCGGAGAGTCCAAGTCGCAGCCCTCGCCGTTGATAATTCGCTCGAAAGCTTCCAGGGAAGCACGGGTCGACCTGCTCCTCACGCCGTGTCTGTTTCTCGCCGTGCCGTCGGCAACGTCCACCTCTCCCCGGGGCGCGGAAGATTTGGGCTGCTCGCTCCCTCCATGCGGAGGGTTGCAGCCCTTGAGGCCCGGCTGCAACGCCGTGCTGTTCGTCTTTGCGGCGACATCGTCTCCACCGCCTTCGCGCCTGCCGGCTATGCCTGCGCGCACCAGCTTCTTCAACGGAGACACAAACACGCCGTCATCGTCGTCGCTGTCGGTGTGGTGAGCACCTCCGCTGCTGCCGTCAGCGTCGCCGCGGTCTTCGTCGCTTCCGGAGATCTCGCAGGCGTCGTCCTGGCTGCCCCCCCTTCCTCCTGCCGTATTCCCTGTCTGCGATGACCCCGCCGACAGGGCGATGCCGCCGCCGAAGCTGACGAGCCGCCTGCTGTTCGCGGGAGCGCTGGCACGGCAGTCAGACGAACGACTCCCGAAACGGGTGATGCTTGGCGAGCTGGTTGGGGGGGGAGGGCCCAGACAGGGGGAAACCGGAGCAAAATTGGCAGATGTACCTGAAGGACGACCTCAACATGTTCGAAGCAGAGCACGGATCTACGGACGCCGAGCCATGCTTCTTCGGAGTCCCGGAAACAACTTGGATGGAAGCAGCGAAGGTGGACCGGAGGGTACCGTGGCATACAGGGGTACTGCAGGGAGCTAAGAGGTTCATGACCTCCCGGCACAAGAAGGAAGAGGAGGCTAGCCGACAACGAGCGCTCAAACGAAACAAGAAGCCCGGCAACAACACGGCAACAACCACGGGGAGGGCGGGAGGGGTACAGCAGGCGGACGAGACGGCGAGGAAAGACAGGAAACGCGAAGAGGCGGACCGAGTGGCGCGAAACACTGTGTGTGCCGAATTGAACCCCTTATGTCACTTGTCCCCCCCCCCCGGCACTGCACCATTGCACCAGCCCCCCGGGAGCGATGACGTGCATGTGCAGGCTCAGGTGGCCCGCTTTGTGTTGTGTTGTCTTGTGTTCTGTTTGTTTGTTTGTTGTTTATCGCAACGGCGTGAGTCTTTCTCTGTCTGTGTCTTTCTTCTCTTTCCCTTTTTTCTCCATCATCTGCTCTCTTCTTTTCTCTTTCTTTCTTTTTCCAATCTAGGGTCACCTCGCATAACGTGTAGAGGCGAGCGGAGTGGCCTAGACTATCTGTCGTTGACTTCTATTGGCTTGCGGACCCTTCGGGTCCATTATGTTTTTCGTATACCTTTTATTTGGGTAAGTTAGCCTGTGACCACGGGAATCGACCCCGTCAAGTGTAAGACTAGTAAGGACAGAAGAAGGTACTCGGCAGAGAGAACGGAACGGTTATTAATGTGAAGACAACAACATCAACAACAACAACAACAACAACAACAACAACAACAACGGAAGAAAGACATGATGCATCCCGTGAGAGGCATCGACCCTTCCTTGCGAAAGGTAAAAGCAAGTAAAAGATATTACCCTGCAGCGGGCATCGTCGTCTGCAGGACTCGAACCTGCGCGTGAATTCACAATAGGTTTCTAATCTATCCCCTTAACCACTCGGGCAAGACGACTTGCTGACGAAACACTGGGAACCAACAACTTTTGTTTAGCCGACGGAATCGAGATCACGGCAACCATCCGTCAAATGTCTTGCATCATGTGCCAGGCTGGCCTGGGTTGACTTCGGCTACACAGGAAAGGACCCCTGCATGTGCAGGTCCTACCGGAGCGCAAGGGATTGTTTCCGTGCGCATCACCCCCCCCCAACAAACAAACAATCAAACGTTGCCTAGACTAGATTCCCTGTGGATATGACCTAAAAAGCGTGTAAAATCTCCGCAACCTCTGTCGAGGACCACTCCCTCTTTTTACATTGGTGGTGTCGACGAACATGGTTACGGTGGGAGATAAACCGCAGGTTCGATTCCATTACACACCTCGTTTTTCTTTTTGCAAAGAAGAACGTTACACTAAAAGGAAGACCCTATGACGACGATGGCGATGCGTCGCTCGTGGACCAAAAGTCAGAGTCCGAACTGGCAAGTTCGGTGAAGATTCTACGTGTCGGACGTGGTTGACCCGCGTACAAAATAAAGAGAAAAAGCGATTGTGAAGGTGAAAACGGCGATTTACGTCCAGCCGGTCGAGTTTCGGTTAACCTAAGAAGTCTACACTTATTACCAGCACTCAAGACTTACTGTGGAGATCACCTTCTACACGAAGGGCACGACGTCCCCAACGTCTGTCGAGGACGATTCCCTCTTTTCATAAACACACCACAACGCCTGTAAGCCTTTAGGCCATTCGCCCTTCCCTTTCGTGCATGCGCTGAATGTTTTCAAAGGGCTTCGTTTCATCTCCGCGTGTCTTGGGGATATTAGGGTTCCTAAACAAAGCAGCCCTCGCCTGCGTTGTTGTCTCCTGTCTGTCTGTATGGACGTACACAAATCGTATGCATATGTCTACGTTGTGTTAGGTTCTCGTGTAGGGCATGCCAGGATGTAATTGTTTGGTCCAATGTTGCTTCTTCCCATCAAATGCCGAAAATTGTGCATGTTTGGATCGTGTCATACCCATACAGCAGAAGTTCTCTCGTGCATCGGAGATCACCATCAGACCACCAGCGAAAAAGAAAAGCTGTACAGCAGTGAGGGAAAAAAGAGGAAGGTTTGTTCGTCGAAGCAGAAAGAATAAACTGGTGTTTATTTTGTAACAGTCGAATTAGAATTTGGCTTCATTTTCACTACCGGTAACCCAGGGTCACGGTGTTTGGAATTATTAGTCTATAGTTGGGGGTGTCATTCCGTGATCGAGTCCACGCAGGGGCTGTAGCAAAGTCGGGTAACGTGTGACAGCTACAGAGCGCGTGAAGCAACGGAAGGACAGCAGCAGCCGCCTAACGCAGTAGCGGCGGCAGTTTAGAAAAGGGCGGGACGGGACACGGCGCAAGCATTGGGGAAGCGACCAGCACGCGACTCTCCATATAAAGGTGTGTACTCGTGTCCAACATCCATCGTGTCGGCCGTGTTCCTATTCGCGTCCCGCTACTCTTGTGACATCACCGCTGCGTGCATTTAGCACGAGGGGGGAGGGTGCAGTAAGATAAGCGGCGGCAAGCCACCGCAGTCTCGCTCGCCGCGCCGCTCAGATAGGTCCCTTCCCAAACATGGGATGCGGTTCATCCCAACCGAGACGTACTCTCGCTGAAGAAAAAAAATGCGGTTCGTCCCAACCGAGACGTACTCTCGCTGAAGAAAAAAAAAATCAACGGCAAAAAGAAAGAGCGGGGCCTGTTGTATGGTCGTACGCTGACTTGTCGCTTAGTGTCATGTTTCCCTTACTTCCCTGTTTCTACGTCTGACTGCGGCAAAGCAGACACCCGGCGTTTGTTTGGGCGCCCTCGAAGTCTCCCTGAAAATAACTCCATAGACAATCGCCTCATTTCATCATTGAATGGGTCTATCGATGTTTACCGTCGACGAGTCCTTACGCCTCTGAAAATGAACTTTTTGGTCAGATTTTCCACAAACGTTCATGCATGACTCACAACGCCACCAACGTTTAATGCATAGAAGATCTTACGGACGGACGGATGGCCATCATAACGACCACAATCAATCACTCTTCGTGCTTCCTGATACCTTTCAAACAAGGGCAAACCTGAACGACACTTGAAGAAAACTTCATGTAAACATGGAACATTTGGTCCATCGACGTACTACAGACCAGCAAAGAGCGCAACACATCAGGTAGCGACGGGAATCGTCTTGCTCAAGCTTGGGCGAGAGATTCTACCAGCCTTCGGCTTGGCCGCCTCATCCTAGAACCGATACGGCGTGCAGGCTCTACAGGGGGTACGGGCGCGGCATCCGGTGCCGCCGCCTCTCCGTCATTCCCGCCTTGTTGCTCATGATTGTCGCCCTCGGCGGCTTCAGCCGGTACTCCTTCTTCACCTCCATTCCCGCCTTCTTGGTGACCTCCATAGCTTTCAACCGGTGATTCTGCAAAATTCAGGGGTCCAACCTCCGACAAGTCGAACCGTGACGGTGCAGGGCCCGCAGGCATGAGTGGGGCACCGATAACACCCGCCCAAGGCACGGCCTGGGCATGGGGTTCGTCGTCGTCGTCCACCGCGCCTAGTAGATCGTCCCAGGAAAGAGAGTAGCGGGCCTCCGGCGCGGCAGGAGGAGGGAAGGGCGCCTGCTGCTGCGGGGCTGGGTCCGGGGGCTGCAAAATGTTGGGCTCGCCGGCCGGTGCCGGGGGAAGGGCTGCCGGTGCCGGGGGAGGCGGTGATGGTGCCGGCGAAGGGGGTTGGTAGGCGGGCGTTCCTCAGCGGGTCCGAGTTGCCGGCTCGGGAAGGGGCGCCGGCGGTCGCCCGGATGTCTCTGCCGTCTATCTCGCGCACGGGACGACCCATGTTGTCGCCGAGCCCCGAAGGGGCGGCGGTCGCGTCTGGGAGCGAGGGTGCGCCAGCAGCGTCTCCACCGCCCCGGTGTCTCGTCGCCTCGGGGTGACCACCGCCCGCGGAGCCGCCCTGGTTGTCCGGGTGGCCTGCGTGCCTAGCCGTGGGTACCGCCGGACCGGCGCCTCCTCCAGGTTGGGGGTGTCCCTGTCTTTTTCGCTTGAGGTTGCTGTGCCCGATCGCCCTTGATCCGGCCTCTTCCTCGTCTTCTTCCTCCTCCTCCTCCTTCTCCTCCTCCTCCTCCTCCTCCTCCTCCTCCTCCTCCTCCTCCTCCTCCTCCTCCTCCTCCTCCTCCTCCTCCTCCTCTAGCTCCTGCCCAAAGGAATGACGGGAGGAACGAAAGTGGGGCGCGGACGGAAATATTAAGTGGTGGAGGCAAGGTTTAGGCCCATCTTCGCGATCCTCTTTCTCCAGCACAACATGACGAAGTATACCTGAGCCCCACGACAGATGTACTGAATCTGCAATGTAAGTAGAGGGGTCGAGGTAGCTTGCGAGCCGTTCTTCGTTTTCGATACGCGGCATTCGATGAAAGCGCATTTGGTCAGAGACTGAGATGATTTTTATAACCCTTCGTACCTAACCGTCCGTTTGATCTACATCATGTTCGCCGGGGGTGCAGGTTTTGATGTAGGAGCAACAAGGCAGAACTTCAAGAACACAGTGGAAGAAGAAGCGTGCCGCTAGGATATCTACCCCGCCAGCTGGCGTATACCTGCATGAGCGTGCAGAAATGTATAATGTGCCTGCAGTCACTCATTTGCGGAGGTAGACTTGCGGATGGGCCCACGGTGAGCATCTATCTCGATCGTTTCGCCTCCACCATCGGCGATCGACCGTAAACCCTAACCCCAACCCCCAAATAACAGTCAGAGCTTGATGTTTAATGGGAAGGTTCTAGGTTCGATTTTACGGGTTTTCCGCCGAAATCACTTGAAGGCACATCCAAACATTCCTACCAGTCGAGAGTCTTGCACACCAGCTCCCTCGTTCAGTGCCTCCTCTCCCTCTGGTTCCCTCTTCAACGTCGGACCAATTTCCTGGGACTGTCGAGGGTCATTTCCCTGTTTCAACCGCGTCTCATACGAGATGGCATCGGCCTGAGCAAAACAAACAAACACGAAACAATACAATTACTGCATGAAGCGCTTCCTTTCTACGCCAGACAGTATATCGCCGGTACATTCCCGCCCACGTGTGGTTACCAGAGGTTCGGTTACCAAAAGCAGTTAGGGATAAATGGCCTCTCTATTTACCCTTCCACACAAGGGCCTACTGTCAATGGCGGGGAAGTGGTTCCTTCGATATGAATGTCTGCTGTGCACAGGGGTGCGACCGCTGTTCCTCGCTTGTGATTGGGTTTGTCAGTGGACCTGGAAGGGATCCAACGACTTGGTGGATAGTTCGTACCCTCTTATGTGTCTAGATCAGGGGAGTGCCCGCACCAATGCCACAACCACAGAAAATGATTTGTGTCATACCTGTGCCTGGTTGGAGAGCTGCTCGCCGACGTTCGGTCTTGCAGGGTTCGGTGGGCTCAACGATGTAGGAACATCAGTTGGTTGGAGGGTCAGCTCGTTCGCTGTGAATCCCCATACCTTTAGATGCTCTTGCACCGCCTCATTCAAGGAACTTTCAACACATGGAGCAGGCGATGGAGGTAATACGGGACGGGTGGGCCCGTTATTCAGCGAAAAAATCTCTTGTATTCTTGCGTGAGAAGACAGGGATGTTGAAGAGAAACACCAGGCGCAGACAGACACTTACCGCTAGGAAAGACTCGAAATTTTCGCTAGGCGATGGTATAACGTCGTTCCATGTTTGCGACCCTCAACACCACACCGTGATTCTGTGGTGCCTCGCTCGTTCGTATCTCATCCCAAACACCGCACATGTAACAAGTGTGCCCAGTAAACATTGCTCCACTGGGCCGAATCATATCATGAGCGGGTGTTGAAGAGAGAGTCATATCTCATACTCCTCATACAACCAATATTCCCACACGTCTTACCTAACAAGCACTGCGCCGCGTACGTTGGTCCCGTCTCTTTCAAAAAGAGGAAACGGTCTCCCGTCCTCTATGCGAATTCCAGGTGCTTCCGTTTGCGCCCTCCGTAAGTACATGAACGCATCTTGCCTGTAGGGCGAAGAGAAATAGGTTGTTCTCCTCGTCAATTTCATCGTGAACCACGGCAAGGCGGTGAAGCGACCTTGACACAGATACCCATGAGGAAAATACAGTGCAACAGTAGAAAAATCGGCACAAGAAGTCAACATCAGCCGGCATTGAATGGCAGCGTAACCACTAAGTGAACGCCGTGGTATCTGAAAAACCGTCGTATACATACCGTGGAACTACGGTCGTATACACACCGTGAATACATCAAAGGTGTGCGCCATTCATTACCCACTGATATATCGGTTCTTATAGCCTATTTTCACACTGAATATTGTTCATGGGCAACTCTGTCATGGTACGGTATAGATTCACCGCATTACCGTGGTTCACGGTGCAATTAACGAGGATGGCCCTCCGAAAAAAGGTCAAGCGTGAAGAGTCGCAAGGAGAAATCATAAGCAAGAGATTTGATGATAGAGCAAGGAGCGCTTGCAACCAAACGAGACCTCATCGCGCCCGCGGTCATTGGACCACGTTGGAGATCCAACGATTCTCAAGAAGACAAGACCCTGCATGATAGAATCATACCAACGAAACTCGAGAAAGAAAACGCTTTCGTCACATGAAAGCTCGCTTACGCCGGGATTGGAACCCCTGACCATGGGTGAAACGTTTGCGAGGATACCAACTAGACTATTACCAGGGCGACCGTCTACATATCATCGGTTGGAAAATTCGGACAAGCACGATCAGGTCATCTGGGCGAGGAAAGCAACACAAGCGGGAACACAGAACGAAGTTTCAACCAAGTAGCGCCAGAGCAACGAAAATAGCAAATCCCACTGTGTACCAGGAGCGTACCACTGGAAATGGTGCCTACATGGAAAATCGAGTAAAGGTAGCGTGGGCCATCACCAACCAACCAAAAAAGGACAGATCAGGAAATATAGAGACCTCTTCGACGAAATCAATATATTCAATTTCACATACTCATGTCGGACCTTGTGTCCGCCTATTTGTCTTTGTCAGCGCCTCTCTCTAATGATTGGGTCGAATCGGGACCAATCATCTACCGCACATACGTTCACTGTCGGCGATGCGATTGCTAAAATCCACGAACCAGGATGCTTCCGTTGCCGACGGTCATACACGTGCGTAACGCAGCTACACAGTTGGGAGAGCTACTGGTTGCGTGGCACTTCTGATGAAGTACGCTCAAAACGTTGTTCCGCCTATCTACATGGTGATTGCGACTGATCATAGCACAGACACGAAAGCGGTTTTACCCGAGCGGTCACTCCTAGCCGTGCACGAGTCTCGAATGTCGAGGATGTGGATGTGGCGAGACCCGAAGCTGGGAGTGACCGATCGGAGTCGGGTCGATGACGTGGAGCGTCATCGAACGAGCAACGTCCCTTGCGTACGTGGAATGAGACAAGGCACCCTATGGCTAGCGTATAGGAAACCCAAAATGATTTTATACACTCCCTCGAGCGTCCTGCTAGTAAGTGGTGGAGTCACGTCCTTTCGAGTGCGCAATCGCCTAACGTACGGGGAAGAGGCACCAACACCTACCTGTCAACACATTGTGAGGATAGCAAGAGTCTTGGTCCGACCAGATTTCGGGGGCGGATCGATAGAGAAAGCCAGAGAAATCAAGACATCCAACAACCGGCAGCACCACGCGCGGGTTTGGAACGGCGGGGTTGGTGATGGTTTCGAGTTAGGGCGGGGTTGAGGAGGCGTCGCTGAAGCATGGAGGCACAGCAGGGAAGTGCGAAGGAGCGCAAGTTCGGAGGTGAGGGCGAGTTGACCTTCATTCTCTCCGCAGAAGCGTAGAAGCATCACCCGCGTCGGGGGTGAGAAGGAAGCGAGTAGGAGCCAATAGGCTTGCACCCAAGGGCCACGGCGGTGCTCATGTTCGTGCTGAACGACAGCACAGCAGTAGGCGTTTCGTCGTTTTCAATAACAGCAAGTAATAGCGATTCGAGGACGGTTTAACACCATCGAATTTAGTAATGTTTGAACATGTGCGAATAATATATGCACAACCGACGGCAATGATTGATCTGTTTTTTGTTGCCGAGACAATTGGTACTACCAATCTGCGCACGCTTTGATTGCACCAAGCTAGTACCATCTTCAATTCTGTATTCAAGCAGCCGACGAGCGTGAAGCTGAGGGCCGGGGCAGCCACGGCGGATACAAACCCCTGGAAGCTCGGACGTTGCAGGAGAGGCACGTTAGCGCGCCAGAGGTAGAAGTTTGACGAAAACGTCATGGTCCCGGACCTACGTGCCTTGCTGAGAAATAATATCAAAGGAAATCAATGTTTTTTGGAGATGACCAGGAGATCACAAGGTAGTGCATACGTAAATGTCCAAGTTGATGCACCTGGCGAGCAGCGAGTGAAGACCCGGCAGAATCGCAATGAAACTGAACGGAGTTGGGCCAAGAACGCGAGAAATCAGGAGAAAAGAATACGGGAGACACCGTCGTAGTGCCGATCGTCAGCAAACAAGCTGTACCAGCAGGTGGGACCGCAACGTCGGACGACGGAAGAGTCGAACACGACGCGGCATTGTGGTGAGACACCAGTCACTTGCCCCGGGGCGACGGGACAATATCGGTCATTGTGTAGGGAGGACGATGGTCTACGAGAGGCGGGATGATGAGACGAAGGCGGGAAAAAGAAGGCACAGGAAGGGTTGAATAGAGAAAGCCAGCCAGACCAAGCTACACAAGCAACCGGCAGCACTGCGCGAGGCTTTGGAGCGGCCAAGTTAGTGATGAGGACCGAGGCGCGGGGTGGAGAAGGCTTTTCACTGAGGCATCCGCCGTAGAGGTGGAATGGAGGAATGGTTCGAGGGTGAGGGCGAGATGGTGTCCTTTCTGCCCAGATTCAAGAAGGTGTGTTGGAACCGGGAAGGAGAGGAGTAGGGGCCTGTAGGCCCGCACCCTAAGGTTACGACAGTGCCCATATCGACACGTGTTTGCCGAGCAGAGGCGGCACGGGGCGTTGCAGAGCTAAATGAGACTATGCAAAGGACCAAGTGGACACTGAAATGATGTATGAAGCTGTTTACCGACATCGGCATGAAAAAAGAAGGGGCCGCAAAAATCGGCCCCAACGAACGGGGGCCGCAAGAATCGTCCCCAACGTGCATTTGTATGATCGAAGGACGGGACTGCTGCAAAAGATGACAATGTACTCCTCAGTCCATTCTTCAAGTGTCTCCCCAAACTCAACAAGTAGAGCTTTCTTCCTTGCCGTCTGGAGAACTTTAAGACCCGGTTTAGAACGATAATAATGCAATAGTGATTGCATAGCTTTTCCTTGTCGGATTCGTCGAGGTATATTCCGTCGCGAACATCGAACGCCGACCGCATTTATGTAGACTACACCTGTTTTCATGGATGATGCTGCAAACGCGCTAGTGTTCGTTTGTTCAAGCGACATGAAGTCTCAGCGTGTTAACTTGAACCTAAAACGAACTGTCGTGCTGCACCATACTAGGATTCCCAAACGGTTAACCTACCGTGCGCGGGAAAGTTCCTCTCGCCACGAAGGTGATAAGATGTCCGGGATTGGAGAACTTGACACCGCGTGTGAAGAGCTTGACGCCATGGCCACGATGCGAAGGGTACAATTGCCTGCTTTTGGCCGAGGGGGGAGCAGAAATAACGAGTTATGATGACATGTCGAAACTGGCTCCGAAGCATGGGGCACTACAGACGTGCCCTATTTAGTGCGTCCTTAACGAAGCTACAATCATTGTCGGACAATAGCGGACAAGTCCTGGAAGAACAGCCCACGGGGTTGTTGCGGTCGGATCCTCGATACGGAAAGACTTGCTCGCGTGAAGACTTGACTTGATCGGCGTCGAAAGATAAGATTGTTGATCCGATTCAGGCTATCATCACGACCTACATGTATAGACCATTTATGAGTGTAGAAAGGCGGGAAAACTCGGGGGACATCAGAATGTTCGCCCGTTGGAATCGCTCCTCGATTCAGCATTGTTTTCCACGGTGTCTGCGCTACACCGTCCTATACATTGTTGTTGTCCTGGGGTACGCTACTATCGAATCCGAGCACCTTGTCTAACGGTGGCCTAGGGAAATGGTCATGCCCTGTCTGTTGGAATTGGTGGCCATCACGCCTATGCGGTTCCTAGAGGTGCACGCATGTCCGTACGCATCATACATACCGTAGTCGGGGGATTTGTTTGTTCTCATGTCTAAACACGACCCGGTCTTCGAGGAAGGCAGTACAGGGTAAGATCGATTTCACCGCCGTATGACATGTGATGTGAGACCAATGCGAGCCAGTGAAGGGAGACGAGGGGGAGGGGGAAGGGAGAGAGAGAGAACCACTTCGCCTTTCGTGAAAGACAAAATGGACCCGGTACATACGCGTACCACATTGAACATACGTTTGAAAACCGAGGAAGATTGCATTCCATATGGCTAAAAGGGTGCCACACACAAAACGCCCGATCAGTACCTAACACATATCATCTGCACCTTCCCAACATAACATATATGAGACACACAAGACAACTACCAAACTGTCTTGTTGAGCCTGTTACCCGCAGGGGAGATGTCCCTATATGCTGTCTGGGAAATCGTAGACATACAGGTACTTTTCTGACGCTATGAATCCATTGCTAATCTGTCTCAGACTCTTTTCTATGATGGGAGATGGTTTCGTGGTGTCATATTAAGAAAAATAAAAAAATGGACAGGCAGCGGCGAAACCTGCTGGAGAGGTTGCTGCTCCCGAACCGGCACATAATATGTGCCGGTTCGCTCCCGACCGCACCGAGGCTATTGTAGTCAAAGGATATTTCTTGCGTCCCTTTCTGAATCTCGGGAACAGTAGGTGTGTTTCTGAAATTGACTCGGCTCCATGTCCTTACCTTACGGACCGGCATGCTTTCTACAAGAGTGCGCTTGGAATCTCGCAACCATCCCATGGGTAATACGTAGATTTCGGAAACGGCGGATAAGATACAGTCTGTCTGCCTGCAAGCCTACCTAGGTAGGAGGACCATGTTGTTGTCGACGACCGTGCAGAACTGCAGTCGCACCAATACTCTGTGTCACCGGTGTACACCAATACTGTCAAGTAAAACAACACACACACAGATAGAGCGCGTCTGAAGGTGAATGGTGACTTCGTTGTTTATGGCCGTGTGCCAACAAGCCAAAACAATGTGGAAAACATGATTATAGTCTATGTGCTATTCGGATACGGTCCTCCTTGTATATGTGCGTTCCTGCATAGTCTACGTAGTCTATGCCCACCCGTGGTGGTTTTGTTTTCTACCCGTAGGAGTGTCGCTAGTATTACCATACCGACAAGTTGTGGGAGCCTCTAAGCTCAGGGCTATGTAGTTCTTAGCACTTCGCCACAGAACCTAGAAGCTGCAGAGGTTGCTAGATTGTGTGATGTTTCGCATATACACCAATTACCCTCAGGACGCTTGCCTGTAGTGCGTGGTACTGTAGATCGTGTGCAAATGAAACATGTGTCTGCTACGTGTACAAGCTATCCATTTTTATTCGTCGGCACACTTCGCTTACCTCTGGAACGACCTCATGAGAACGGACGGAGGCTTGCGTGGGGAAAGGAAGGAGTGCGAGTGCGCGAAGTGCGAGTGCGCGAGTGCTACATTGAGATTTGGTCGGGGAGTTACAGTTTCACAAACGCGGCGAGATATGTTTTCATTTTGTGTATAACGGAACGATCAGAACTGTCGTTCGTCGGCCAATCCACGTGCATCGATCTCGTTGAAAGACCCTTCAAAGAGCCCGACAGGTTTTCATTTGCGATGAGTCTCGTTCTTGCCCTACGATACAGAGTATCGCGTTTTGTTTCGAGCTTTCTGGGTTCTAATGGTTTCCTCTCAAAATATGCATACCTAGTCGTACTGTGTACCCTTTCGGGGTATTTGTAGGCCGTGGCCACGGAAAGCCTTCCGTGTCAGCTGGGAGCAGTCGAATGTTACAAGAACATGGGGAAAATCAACAACAACAACGACAACGACAACAACAGCAACGAATGCTTCAGATTTTCTTGTGCACTGCCGGTGCCGTTCTTTGTGAGCTCTGTCGCCTCCCGAAGAAAATATAAGTGGCCCCGCAACGAGGGAAGGTACCAGAAAATGGACCGTCATTAAGATGGAACGTAGCAAAAGCAGTACAAGTTACCGGTGGAGATGTAGATGGTGAGAAAATTGGTGTTTTCAGGATGTGCGTGCGTAGTGCGGCTTGATCACGAGACACGTAAAGAAAAACGGTAGGCATGGGAAGCAGATTATTTGTTTGACTACATACCACGTGTTTATTAGGTTGTTAGCAGGCCGTAGCTCCTTTGTCATTTTCGCCGCACACCCATCTTGGTACACCCGACAGCAAATGCTCTGTTCGCCGTGGGGTACCCCATAGATAAAATAAGAAACGAGCCTCGGCGAAAAAGTGAGGTTCTTAAGTGATAGCGCAATCTGTGTTCTACACTAGGGACAGGGGGCTCTGCACGCCATCAACAGCCACTATGTGCGAAGTGTGCCTAGCCAGTCGCTAGCGTCGCCTGCTGCGAGGAGTTGGACGAAATACCCTCCCACCGCGGGATGACCCCCCGCCGCCCTCGTCACTCCCGAAAGGAGCCCTGTTTCGACGGCAACGAGGAGGTGGGGCCATCAGGTGGGACGCACACGGGTGAACATGATCTCGCAGCTGTCATCGCTGTCGTTGCCGCCGCCGCCGCCACCACCACCACCGTCCCCAACGGCAGCACCAGCACTTGGCACCCCACCGACGGCGCCGCCCGCTCTCGGCGGAGAGTCCAAGTCGCAGCCCTCGCCGTTGATAATTCGCTCGATAGCTTCCAGGGAAGCACGGGTCGACCTGCTCCTCACGCCATGTCTGTTTCTCGCCGTGTCCACCTCTCCCCGGGGCGCGGAAGATTTGGGCTGCTCGCTCCCTCCATGCGGAGGGTTGCAGCCCTTGAGGCCCGGCTGCAACGTCGTGCTGTTCGTCTTTGCGGGGACATCGTCTCCACCGCCTTCGCGCCTGCCGGCTATGCCTGCGCGCACCTGCTTCTTCAACGGAGACATAAACACGCCGTCATCGTCGTCGCTGTCGGTGTGGTGAGCACCTCCGCTGCTGCCGTCAGAGTCGCCGCGGTCTTCTTCGCTTCCGGAGATCTCGCAGGCGTCGTCCTGGCTGCCCCCCCTTCCTCCTGCCGTATTCCCTGTCTGCGATGACCCCGCCGACAGGGCGATGCCGCCGCCGAAGCTGACGAGCCGACGCTGCCCTTGCGCCTCCTCGAGGGACCTGTGTGTAAAGACAAGAGAGCATTATTCCATCGTTTAGGCTCAGCAAAAACCAAAGCGGTTTTCCGAGACCGTGCAGTTCTCGGGCCAGGCGTGCTACAGAAACAGGCCCGCAGTCGAGAAAGTTCCGTCAAGAAAATGGGACTCAAATTTTTACGAAAAACAAAAAGGGAAAACGACACAACAGGGTATGCCCTGGTCGAAAAGCGACACACCTGGGTACACAGTCATTTACAGCAGTAAATGCACTCATATCATTGGTCAGCGCCCAATTTCACCCCGGTGCGTCCGAAAAGGCGCAGGGTATACCCTGCCGTGACTACTTTTCTCAACAACTGTACCTTGTTTTCGGAAATGTACCCTGACCTGACGGGAAATGAGACCCTTTCATCCACCATTTCCCCCGCAGGAATCTTCCCAACCCCTTTTCCCCTCCAACCATGGGATACCAAACGGCGAATCTTCCCGCCCAATAACAGCCATGGCAACGGGGCAGGAATCAGTTTCCGCCCCTGCGAAACAACACCAACCATCAACTCTTCCGCTCTAAATCGACAATGGCCGGGCAATACCCCAGCACAATTGTTCCGTTTGGAAACATGCACACACGTGTACAATATACTTGCTGCAGTCTATATGCGAGATGCACGGGTCATGCTATGAAAGCGAGACCGATCCAGCATGGTTGACATGCATATGCATGTGCCAATGATCCTTCTTCCCCTCGCTGCCTCGGCAAGGCTTTTGCTTAGGCATGGCCCATAGCGAGGGGGGGGGGTCTTTCTAGCGAGCATGACTAGACTCACCCTCAAGGGGCCGATACCTCCTTGCTGCGGCGCACCCGCCACGAGGCGTGCGTGGTGGTAGAGTTGGGTCGGCACTGGTGCGTCAGGCACAAAAGTGCAGATGCGCGGGCCTCATGGCCGTCGGTGTAGACAGCAATGTCCATCTCAGTTTTGTGCGCGGAGGCAGACGCCATCAGAAAGGTGGACGGGCACTATGTACACGGCCCTAGGTTTGGCGAAGGGAGCTGTACTGTCTCAGTAACCTGGCTTCGCCATCAAAGGGGAGGAGGGAACAGGTGGTGACGAGCTGAGTGGGCTGGTTGACCCTTCGGCGCGAGAATTTTCAGACCAAGAACCCTAAGTGCAACGAAGGAGAAAGCGAGGAACCGACTGGGAAGGACAGCAACGAGAGCGTGTACGGACGGAGCGGGTTGAGTTTAGTCGTGTTAGGACTGGCCGCAGCGACACCGGAGCAGCGGCGCCGGAGCAGCGGCACCGGAGCACACGGACGACATCGAACCGTAACGCACGACGAACATTTGTGTTGTCAAACATTTTCCGTTTTTTTCCTGGACATCGGTGTTGGGTGTGTGTGATGACGTCACTGGTTTTGTAGAGAGACGCGGCAGAGATGGCGCGGATACCCCGGGTGCCTTTATTGTGTACCTGCATCGTGGAAGACCTCTTCAATGTGGAACGATTCCTGGTCAGTGTCGATTTTTTACACTGCTGTGTCCAACACAGATGATTGGGGGTAGATTCGGTGATTGTCAATTGCAATTCTGGCTTTGGTTGGTTGTTCTTGTTCGCTGTATGTCCACGGACGCATTCTGACAGCACTTCAGACAGCAGTTGCGCGCCCCGAACTTGAACCATGCCTACCATGGTGTAATTATTGTACAGGCAGCACTCCAGACAGCTGTACGCTGTAGTCGACAAACATTCATTTTGGTAAAGTGTGGGACAGGGGGGATTGGATGCTGCTGTAGTCGAATGTAGTGTGTGGACGGGTAGTTCAGTTTTGGGCACGCAAACGTACTGCAGGGATGTAGGTGTACCTCTTCGGGCTTGTGTACCCTTTTCTTGCTAGTTTGCGTGTTCTTTAGATCGTCTGAAGGCTCTAGCATTTTTGTGACCACGGACCGCGCCTTTGCTAGATTTTGGGACTAGCAACTGACACGAGTTTAATGTGAAGACTACTACTACAACAACAACAACAACAACAACAACAACAATGTGTGGCGTTGTGCTGGCGGCGAGCTCACGCCCGCAGAGAGGGTGGAGGGGAGAGGCAGGACCAGTACACACAGACACGCCCTTGACATCAATCACGCACACACGAGTCTTATCCTTACTCTAGCAGCAGGATACTGCTGTGTCGTCCAACTCAATCACCCTCCCTGTCGGTAGAGAGAAGAAAGAGTGCTCGCGTTGTATTTCATCGGCTGTTCCCGCTGAAGCCTGACGTCTTCTTACTACATTGATTGATTGTTTGGCTTGGTTGGCTGGTAAGCGTGACCGCTGCTGCTACAGCAGTAGTAGTTCAAGCAAGAAACACATCGCAATTGAGACACAACAGACAATTGGTGCTCGGTCTCGCTTTCATAGCGTGACCCGTGCATCTCGCATATAGACTGCAGCAAGCAGTAGTCCGCGGGGTATTGTACGCGACGCGTGTGTGTGTGCATGTTTCCAAACGGAACAATTGTGCTGGGGTATTGCCCGGCCATTGTTGATTTAGAGCGGAAGAGTTGATGGTTGGTGTTGTTTCGCAGGGGCGGAAACTGATTCCTGCCCCGTTGCCATGGTTGTTATTGGGCGGGAAGATTCGCCGTTTGGTATCCCATGGTTGGAGGGGAAAAGGGGTTGGGAAGATTCCTGCGGGGGAAATGGTTGATGAAAGGGTCTCATTTCCCGTCAGGTCAGGGTACATTTCCGAAAACAAGGTACAGTTGTTGAGAAAAGTAGTCACGGCAGGGTATACCCTGCGCCTTTTCGGACGCACCGGGGTGAAATTGGGCGCTGACCAATGATATGAGTGCATTTACTGCTGTAAATGACTGTGTACCCAGGCGTGTCGCTTTTCGACCAGGGTATACCCTGTTGTGTCGTTTTCCCAAAACAATATGGGGGGTTAAGAAACACAGCTCAGCAGGAAATCCTAATCTAAGCTCTGCCAAGTACACTTTAAACCTTTTGCTCGACGATGACGATGAAAGAAGAAGTTCAGCCCCGACCCGGCATTGCCGACTCTTTATTGCGGGCCCGTTCTGTAATACACCCTCAAGGCACCATCACCCCCAAGCAATCAATTTCATGACACACACACACACACACAAGACCCCTCGCGGGGTCCCAGTTAATGGCATTTAGAAGGGTTCTTTGTTTTCACCCGCACTGAGACTGACGCATTTTCATTGGTCAGCCGGTTAGCGCGGTCGATGCTAATAACAAAAAAACACGCACACGATGACCTTGCGCGTCCCGCTTGCTGCACTGACATGCCGCCACCTACAAGCTTGGAGATCGAGGGTCGACCGTGTCGAGGTAGAGACCAGTTACAGCATACACATGTCATTTGGTCCGCGTAAGAACTTCCGGGCGAAAAACGCCGCGGGCACAACCTAAGCGCTCACAAGAGGCCGCGCTACATCCGTACCTTGCCGGCGTACAGAATACATGCTACGTCATCATCGTGGCATGCACAGTAAAGAATAATCCTGGCAGAAAAAAAAAAGGCACCCACCGGCGCCTGTTCTCCTTCTCCATCCTCCTGGTTGCGGCCCGCTCCGTGGTCTGAACCCGCGTAACCTCCGAGTGGCACAG
Source organism: Ectocarpus siliculosus (assembly GCA_000310025.1). Lineage (NCBI taxonomy): Eukaryota > Phaeophyceae > Ectocarpales > Ectocarpaceae > Ectocarpus > Ectocarpus siliculosus. The sequence goes on from FN649737.1 coordinate 1,851,053, forward strand.
TACGCACAGCGTCCGGAGGTTGTCGACCCCGCATTCTCCCCCGCCCTGGCATCACAAATAGGAGGGGAGGGGGGGGGGGTGAGAACAAAAATAATGGGGAGGGGGGAGGGGGCGGAGCAACAGCACAATGAGGACACGGCTTCGGTTCTCTGGTCGAAACATCGACACACCGCGAAAGCGTGATGCAGATCGCGTCCTGTCGCCAGGAGCAACGGAGAAAGCTTCATAGTCCATGTACGTCGGCACGCACCAAAACAAGGAGCAGCGCGTCCAAAACTACACGGGAGAAGCTGACTACTAATACCGAGAGCATATGAGCAAAACAAGCGCGGTACGGAGGGCAGCATCGAGAACAAACGGGATGGCAGCACTCGTAGCGGCGATGGTGGTGCTTCGCGCCTAAGCAGGATGCGTGTACGCCGCACCATGCCATCTCTGGGTAGCTGGGGCCAGCGTTTTGTGGGTCCCAGGACACGTTATTCGAGAACATTTGTGGAGCACGGTCTAGTTACCTCGACACAGCACCCGGCGCCAAATAAGAAAGGAACTGCAACTCTCGTTCGTGCGCTACATACCAACCAAAGCAAGAGAAAGGCAAATCGTCTGACAGGCTCACGAGTCTCGGCGCTATGAAGTTCATGAAGCGTTTAGACATAACCGTGGCCTGCCCTATTACTTCTTTGCATCCACTGAACCCGATGAGAAAACACCACCAGCAGCAACGAAAATTAAAAAAACACCACACAACCACAACTCACTCACGCACCTGATATACCGCGGTGACGTGGTCAGCGTTCCAGGCGTAACCTCCTTTCGGTTCCCGCACGAGCCTCTCCCTCAGCGAGAGGTGTCGCTGGTCTCCGAACCGAGGGTCCGCTCCCATCAAAATATCCCGCCGTTTCTGAGAGGGAAGCGGCGACCACGACGACGGCAAACGCCGAAGGGGGAAGAAATGCCCCACAAAGGTGAGGGTCGAGTCAGGTCTGGTCTGGTCAGCGGCACCAAGCCGTCCGAGGACGGATGAGCGCGAAACTGCCACCGAGCACCACGTTCCGTGAACCAAAAGCAAGCACTGCTGTTTCCGTGGAAAAAGGGCAAGTACTACCACGTTCCGCGAAAAAGAGCAAGCGCCACGTTTCGCGACAAAGAACAAGCACATCTTCCAAAACAATACCAGCAAGCAACCATGTTCCGTAAAAACGAGCAAGCACCATGTCCCGTCCAACAGAGCAAAGCACTTGATACGGTATACGTAATCGGTGCGTGTCGTGATATTGGAGCCGCGCTACACTGACCGATAGGCCGTGGGAACAGCGGAGTAAAACGACAAGCTCAAGGTCACCGCGCTGCCACGACCAGCTGACCGCTGGGACAAAAAACTACGTTCCTCGACTCAACAGTGGGACGACAAGCAGGGTGAGCCTCCGCGAAACCTCAAGGGGAAAAACGGACAAAAAAACGTTGATGAACACCAAGCCACCTCCCAGGACGATGGACGCCCATTTCCTGCCTTCAACTTTCCAAGAATTCGCTCAGTTCTTGGCGCTACCCCCAAGCAGCACCCACAACCTACGACAGCAGGCCCCATGTAAGTCAACGCAGCATAGCCATGCATCAAGGCTCACGCGGTACAGGTAGGGGAGCTCACCTGCCGGTGTTGCACGGCCTTGAGCCTGGACACGAGGGCGAAGCAGTCTCGCCCGCACCCCTCCCCCGAGCACACGCCGTGGTCTCTCTCGAACACCAGCCTTCGGAGGGAGGTGTTGCTTGTTCGAGTCCCGTGCGCCTGGGCGATGAGTGCCGCATCGACGCGATGTCGGGTGTGCGTGACCGTGTTGTTGGTGGGGGATGCTGCTGTGCACACGGCGACGCTATTTCGCCATCGACATCACCCCCGCTTACGAACAAAAACTTATCCCTTGTCGTCGACATCATCGGTGCCCTCGCACAGACTCCCGCAAGGATTATTCATAGTCAGGTGAGCCGCGCAGCTCATGCCGCAGAACAACACAGTCTGAGCTCGTTGGCAAGGTACCTTTCGCGCCTACCTGCCCGCCTTTTAGGCCTATCGGAGTAACTGCTACGGTAGGATAAAAAGAACCCTAATCCTCTCAGACGGGCTGCAGCAGTACACACTGCCCTCCGTCATTTGTTAGCGCAGCACAGCAACGGCTGCCCTTCAACACTGCTCGTCTCTCGCAGCAGGCGGCGAGCAAGCAGCAGAGGCGTTCCCTAAAAAACCCACACACCGCCTCGCGCTTCGCGAGACAGGCGAAGAGCGCAACACAAAGTGGTCCGCAGCCCGAGAAATAATTCCCGAATTCCAGCGTAGTAAGGGCCCGCATGGTGCCGAGTGAGAATGCCAGCGTTTTTTTTTCTCTGAGCACCCCGAGCATGCGATGTATGGCAATTTGCATATTCCATCTAGTGTCGCGCGATGCACCGACCATATACGCGGCAGGCGGCATAACTTCTGCGCTCGTATACAAGGGATCATTTACTGCTGTCGTGAGGTTGCGAAACGTCCCGGCATGTGGGTTCACTGGTGGTACGGGAAGTATGAGGGGTTCGCGAGGAAGAATGACCTCCGAGTGGGAGCTACGGATCATATCAACCGAGGAAAATAATGTTGTAGCTGCTGCAGCTGCTGTCGCTGCTTCTGCTGTTTGCTGTTGTTGTTGCTGCTGCTGCTGCTGCTGCTGCTGCTGCTGGTCACCCACGTGTCCGTCCGAGGCCATATTTCTGTTTGTTTTCGCAACGGCAGATCAATGTTGCTGCCTTCCAGCGCGTCATGCTACACACACTGAATCCTACCTCCATGCAATCCACGCTGCAGTAGCGATCCCTTCTGTGTACAGGCGGGCCTTGCTCGCTCGCAGCCTCCTCGTCACAGTAGAGGCACATCACCTGACACGGCGCGAGGCGCGCACATGCACAACACAGTGCAGCAGTTCGACTAAGTTCCTAGCCGCCAACGCAACACACACGCGCGCATACACACGACACAGCACAGCAGTTCGATTTACTCCATAGGGTCATTCGTTCGCCAGCTCCTGGTGGGGACGGCAAACTTGGCCTGTGTGGTAAGAAAAGAGCTTTTTCTCTGCACTGCTGTGTTCCTAACACGAAAAGAGGAAGACCAGCCTATCGCTGTGAGAGCGAAGAACTCGCAGCCACGCTCAGATGAAACATTGCATCAGCACAACACTCCAATAAACATCAGTTGTGTGTGACAACACGTGTCATGTCGATGCAGCAGAAGGCAGATACAGCATAGCGTTCACCACCGCAACCAGTCCTCCAGCACATGCAACACCAGAAATATTGCGCGCATACACAAAACCACCAGCACGCGGAAGTAAAATCGTTTCGCGTCGTGGCCCAAAAGGTGATGCTAGGTATCCGTTTTCACAAAAATTGGGCAGCAAAGAAGACTGGCGTTTTTTCATTGATCATCTCCTGGGCGCCATAGACAATAAAGACAGAAAACAAGCACCCAGACACCGGTGCCCGACAGCGAAACGGCCAACGTAGACGCACCTTATCCGAGGCGATGCCGCCGCTTCTGGCCGCAGAAGAGCCGGCGTTACCACTCCCGCCACCACCGCCGTTGCCACCACCGCTTGCGCCGCCGCTTACTTCGCCGCCGGCGGCGCTTCCGCCGCCCTCGCCGCCACCAGCAGGACCACCCGACTTTGACGGGCCCCCGACCGTGCCAGCGTACCGCCGCTTGCTGTAAGGGGGGGGGCGCGGGGGGGGGGGTCACTCATGTAAACGCATGCTGTAGCCGTTAGACCGTGAGCCTCGCATCCCTGCAATAATCGCTTGCTGTAGGGGGAGGTATCCTCGTAGCCGTGCTGCATCGTACCGTAGTCGTTAGACCATTGACCTCGCATCCAGCGCGGGGGGGTGGCGAAGAACAAAGTCAGCCAGCACGGCAAGGTTAACAGTTGCGGATGATGCCTTTTACCGCGAGGACTTGGGGGCAGACCTCCTAGGCAGGCGCCGGGCGGGCGGACTTTCCCTAGAGTGGTTCTCTGACCAAAAACGAGGATATTTCCCCTTGGGCCTTGCAAAGGCGGACGACAACCTGGGCAGAAACAACACACACACCCTCCGGGCTGAAAAATACGTTGTGCGGAACCATGTATTTCCCCTTCCCCCTGGGAGGGAATCGGGTTATTCTACACTTACAGTCACGGCACCCCCTGGGGGGCATCTGCTCTAGATACTAATACGTTGTCGGCGGGATCATGTCCCCTTCCCCGTTCACCTGCCAGTCAGTGCTGGGGTGACCCTGGACAGCTCGTCTGCGAGGGGAGGGCGGCAAGGCGTCCCCTTGAGCAGCGGCCGTTTCCTGGAGGACAGCGCCCTCCACTCCTGCACGAACTCCCGCGCTACCTGGAACAGCAGCGTTTGTGACTACGCGCTTAGAGAGAGTGGTTTTCCCCCGAAGGACCTCGTGTTCAATATCTCAGAGGAACACCGTGCTCTGATTTTATTTTTGGTGATAGAAGGCACGCGACACGCAGTGACTTAAGCAAGCGCGAGTACAAGAGTGACTGGAAATGGCGGCGAGGGAAGGTGGCGGGAGGACTTTCCAACACAGGAGTGTGGTACAGATTCACGGCAGACCACCAACACGAGAGCGTGCGAGTAGGCCTGCAGGCCTTGCCTCCTCAGGCTGGACGTGTTGAACAAGTCACAAGGAGATAATTGTGGGGATGCGGGGTCGGCTCGCACCATGACAACGCGTGGAATGCAGTGGAGACAACTCAAGACCGAACAAATGCATGAACCAATAGGACATGATGGCTACGCAAACGACCACGGGTAAAAGTGTGATAATGAGAAGGCATCCAAGAGGCCGCCCACATCGACAGCGTCAAAGCAAATGAGAGGCATTCACCACGAAGGACGGAAGTTGCAGCTATGGCACGGCATAAAATGATGAATCCCTACTGACACGACAAACAGCTGTGAAACCCAGACTAGTTCTGCGGCCAAGACATCTCAACAGTTGTTAGGAGGTGTGGATTTACACTGCTGTTTTAATCCGCACGTCAATGATCGTACGAGACACAACGCTAAAACCAAGGGTAGGTAGGAAAGTGTGCACATGCCGGCAGGGCGACATCATGCCGCCAGTGAGCCAATCAACACCCGAGACATGAGGACGAACAGGTGTGAGACCACCGGAGAGAGAGAGAGAAGGAGAGACAGGGGGGAGGGGGGAGGGGGGGGGCGTACTTCCAAAGCTCGAACAGTTGCATGCATCGCGAAGAAGACCGAATACAACCTCCCCTCGCATACGGCGTCACCCACCCTGAGAGCCGGAGCAGACCACAAGAGCTTCGGCAGCGTCGAAAGAGCCTCCCTGGCCGCAGCCTACCGTTCAGCCGACAAGCGGTAGGAAACATGCAGCACATGTAAAACGGCTACAGGTGTAAGAGAGGGGCGGGACAAGCAACAATCGCTCTCTTGTATCCGGTTCCCTCCTAAAACCGTACTTGTGAAATGCGGAGTACATGCATTTCCTATGGCCTGGACACGCCACTGATACTCCTGAATTCGTCCTTTCTCATAAAATGATATCTTGTGAACCGCAGCCGCTGCTGTACGGCGAACACGGAACGGCGACGAGGAACCTTGTGTTCCTCGCCAAGTAGTCGAGCGAAAACTTGATCGCAGGTACCTAAGCAGAGGGTCCCACAAGGCAGGGGTCCGATGAACGTCAGGGTTAACCAGGATCAAGGTGACCAAGTAAGCAGTAGAACAAAACACGCGGCGTGCATACGGCTTGAATTAACCAGCGCCGTGCACAGCAGTGACACAGCTTCAAGATGGCGTCCGGGGAAGTGTGTTTTTTCCGTGCAGCTAGCTAGATTTGAGCGCCGAAGACGAGCAGGCGCAATTCACGGCTGCGGGGAACTTGAAACAGTGCGAAAAATAACTGCGTAGGCCATCATCAGCCAGTTCGACAGCGGAGCAGTAGCCACTTAGAAACACAATTTGCGATGAGAGGATGGTGCGGGAGGACATGGCGCACAAACACCGCACACGCCACCTCCCCGGCATACCCCATTCAAGCGCAACGAATACGCTTCGGCAGAGCGCCCGCTTCAGCATCCGCAGAGGCACCCGAAGAAAAAGCTATGCATACGGTTGAAACCGACACACGACTGGAGAAACTGCTATTGAAAAGATAACCAGCTACCGGGGAAACGCTCGATTATTGCCCTCGTACCTAGTGTATATTGATTTCCTTCCTGCCGCGTGACCCTGACTGGTGCGTCAAAGATATACCGAAAGGCGCATAGAATGGCGCCCACGAAAGAGGGCACGGGAAACCACACATGCACATGCCAAACCGCCACACAAAGAACAAGAGAGACCCTTGATTCCCAGGGCGCGTGTTGGTTTTATACCTCAACACGTAGTCCTGCTAGGGGATGGGGTTATGGAAGACTCTAGCCGTACGCGCACACAACCAACAATTGCCAGAATCGGGCATGTGATCAACAGGGTCCGCAAGCACGATTCCTAGATAGAGGACCTCCGCAAGACCGACTCCTACCTATATCTTGCGGTCGATCGGTCTTGCGTTGACGCGACTTGGGGGTCTCCACCGACAGGAGAAACAGCATCCCCCAACTACCGTAAGAGGCGAAGAGATGGCACCCCCCTAGACCAATTTCCAAAGCTGGATTGCTCCACAACCACGGATATGCCAACACCGCAAATGGTGGCTTTAGAAACATCCCATCGAGGGTTTTCCATCCACGCAAAATCGGTATCTTTCTGTACCCCCTTGGTTGTGGAGCAAATAGAGCTCCGAAAGTCGGTCTGGAGGGGGTGCAATCTCTCCGCCTCATTCGGAACTCTCGTCATTCACAAGCGCCCACCCGCCCAGAGGAAGAGCTCTAAGGCTAGGCACCCACCTCGCACGCTTCTGCGGCCCGCCTCCTCGATGCCGGCGTTGACGGTCCTGTGGTCGTCGCCGTGGACAACAGCAACGCCTCCTTAGAGGCCTCGAAGAGTCGGTCAAGGTCTTCTGGACGGAAGTTGCACCTGCGCCGCGTTGTAGCGGTGGCGGCGGCCGCGGCAGAAGCAGCAGCAGCAGCAGCAGCGGCAGCAGCAGTACCGGCAGCAGGAGCAGTAGTACCAGTAGCAGCGGCGGCGGCGGCGGGACGGCGGCAGGAGCAGCAGCAGGAGAAACAGCAACAACGAGCAGAGAGGTACGGCGGCAGCGAGGAGAGGCAGCGAGAGGAGGAGCAATGTCAAAGAGTGGAGCAGTCTGCTCGCCTCGAAGAAGGAGAACGAAACCCAACAGAGGACGAAAGTAAGAAAAGTTCCGCATCGGAACGAGGTTCAAATAACCACTGTCTACGTCGTTAGGCACACAACACCAGGGTCCGGCAATTATACCATCCCACAAACGGGGCGGGTCACAGATCGGCATGCGTTCCACAAAGAGCTCGTGAACGCTCGTAACGAAAAGTGCCAAAAACACGCCCGCCTGCCGGCCAACTCACTACAGAACGCCATTTTGGAATACCGTCTTCGGACGATAAGGAACCAGGACTATCTAAGCGGTTTTCAGGGGGCAGTGGTGTGGGGAATGGCTCCAATTACCTCCTGCAACGAACTGACTTGGGGGCTTGGACTGGCACCCACGACCTCCTACAACTCGTTCGCCTGAGGGCGATCAACACATCCGTACACGGACCTGCAGTGTTGCGGCCTTGCCTCCTCCTCGTCGTCCTCGACACCGACGCCGCCGCCTCCGGAACCTTTCCCGTCTTCGTCGTCGCCCCCGACCTTCTTGTACACGTGCACCCTGCCCGTGTTTCCGCTCACCAGAAAATACAGCCTTTTCGCCGCTTTCAGCTGCAGCAGCTCCTCGCCGCCTCGGTCCCCGCCCCCCACTCCCTCGCTGCCGCCCCGGCCCTGCCCCGTGTCTGAGCCTCTGTCGCCAGCAGGACTCAGACAATAGGACGATAGTGCCGGGGACGGAGCGTCATCGCCCTCCCCTGCAGCCTCTCCTTCGGGCAATGCACCCGGTAGGACCTCCGTGTTGCGGCCCGGCGTTCCTCCTCCTCCTCCCCCTCCTCCTCTTTCTCCTTCTTCTACACCTCCTCCTTCTACATCTCCTCCTCTCCCTCCCCCTCCCCCTCCACCGCCGCCTCTAGTTCTGCCCGAAACCCTCGCAACAGCAACAGCAGCAGCAGCAGAACCCTCCTGCTCGGCATCCTGGCTCAGATCGACCAGCACGAAAGGGGAGCACACGCTCCCACCCCCGTGATGCGGTGATGGTCTGCCGCTGCGGTCGGTACCACCGCTGCCGCCACCGCCGCGCGTACCTCGCCGACAGGGCGTGAGGGTGACGGCGAAGTCGCTGTCATCGTCCCCGCTCTGCGACAGGTCGTCCCCCGCACCGCCGGCTGCAACTCGGCGCGGCGAGGCCTCCGCTTGGGCGGAAGCCCCACCACCACCACCACCACCACCAGGAGGAGGGTCTTGACTCCCGACCTCCGTTTGCCCCGACGCACCGGCATTGTTACTGTCGCTGTCGTCATCATCACTGCCGGCGCCAACAGGTGCCACCTCCATCGGCGGCGGCGACCCGCTGTCGACACCGAGACGCGAGGACGGCGACGGCGGCGGCGGCGGCGGCCGACGAGGACGGCAGTTGTGCCCGTACGTCTCGAACGGGTTTCCAGGAGAAACGTGGGCGTTACCGGACCCCGGCGGCGAGGACCGCGGGCGCTTGCGGCTCACGACGGGGGAAGCAGTCGCCGCCCCGTACGTACCCCTGCCGGGGGGTGAATCCATGTTCAAAATCGTCGTTGTCTTACGAGCGCCCTTGCCCACGCCCTCCCCGCCACCTGTTCTCGGAGTCTTAGCTCTCCCCTCCTCGCGTCCCAGCCATCTCGCCAACCCTTCGTCACCGCGTGCGCCCGGCGAAGTTGACGACATTTTCTTCTTCCCATTGGCGCTGCTGCTGGTTGTGGCCTGGCTGAAAATGTTGTTGGGCTTGGGCGGCGTGCTGCCGGAGGGCGGCGCCACCGGGCTTTCTGCGATCGCCCGGAGCAGCTGAAATGTCGGCGCTGGATATGCGTGAAAGTATCGCGGTCATCGTTTTTTGCCGTTAGGGGGGGGGGGGGGCCCGAAAGGGATGAAAACTGGGGGATGTTGGTCTTGCAAATCACCCATGTCCAAACAAGTTTAAAAAAAAAAAGATGCCGGTGCCCAAAAT
>FN649737.1:1860411-1895639 GCA_000310025.1 Ectocarpus siliculosus
TTTTTTAGGAGCGCCTTGGCCCACCCCTTCCCCCCCACTTGTTTTGGGATTTTAAGTTTTCCCTTCTTGGGTTCCCAGCATTTTGGCAAACCTTTGTTCACGGGGTGCCCCGGGGAAATTGGAGGACTTTTTTTTTTTCCCTTGGGGGTTGTTGTGGGTTGTGCCCGGGCGAAAAATTTTTTTGGGTTTGGGGGGCGTGTTCCGGGAGGGGGGCCCCCCCGGGTTTTTTGGATTCCCCGGGAGCAGTGAAAATTTGGGCGCGGAATATGGGGAAAATTTTCGCGTTCTTCTTTTTTTCCCTTTGGGGGGGGGGGGGGGCACGAGAGGTATGATAGCTGGTGGATGTTGGTCTTGCAAATCAGCCATGTCGAAACAAGTTGAGACAAGACAAGATGCCGGTGCACAGAGTACGTTTTTCCGGACTGTACGGTGGCTTCGCCCTACGAAAATCGGCAACACTTTTGGAAATAGCAAAAACATACCAACGAACAGCAGCCACAACAAAAGCAGCAGCAGTAGCAACAGCAAACCAGCAGCAGGACCACGACCACCACCATTACCATCAACAACAACAAAGGGGCAGCAACAACAGCAGCAGCAGCAGCAGCAGTAACAACAACAGACGACCGAGCAACCCGAACCGCCAGACGTCCTGCAAAATTGCAGCCCCATCGCCTCACATTGAGATGGCCGGTGGGTCGGGACGTCCAACGGCGTCGACAGCAGCGCGTTCCTCAGCTCGGCGTCCAAGTCCGTCTCCGTCTCCTCCGCCAGCCCACCATCATCGTGATCATCATCTTCGCTACCATCGTCAGAGCCAGAAAGCTCGATGCAAGAAGCGGGGGCGTCGTCGTCGTTATCAAGGCTGCCGGTACAGCCGCCGTCTCCCACGGCATCCTCGTCGCCGCCGGCGGTCGAATCGTTTGTTGGCAAGGAGCTCGGTGCACGACGGCCTCGACGCCTGCAGGAAAAGAGGAAACGTAACGCCATGACGTGCGACATACAATTAATTACACGATCATATGCATACGACTCTGTACAATATAAGGACTATTCGGATACAAATGCGCACGTCCCAATCGCCCCAATATTTCGAAACGGACAAGAGTGGTATGCTTGGGATATTTTTTCTTCTTTATCACCTCGTCGTATAAACGTGAAGCGAGAGCAGCGTAGAGCTAGCTTCTGACAGCACAAGCCACCAACGGGGCAAGGAACACGACCCGAGGCCTTGAGCGGGTTACACCCCCCCCCCCCCCCCCACCGCCACGAAGCAAGCACCGCATCGAGACATTTTAGTGCCGATCGTCACCTGCTTGGCCGGCGCGTCGGGCCGTCGTGATCCAGGGTACTGCCCGCGTCGACCACTCTGTCGACGTCGATGTTCTCGGCGTACAGCGTTCCGTTCATCACGGACGTCTGGGTCGTCAGCTTCCTGGAAAAAAACAAAATAGAACAAACTTTATCACAATTAGTAAAGCTTTTTCCGCATCACTCTCGCAACTACCACTACAGACCACGAATTTACACTAATAGAGAGGAGCTAGGAAGAAAAAACACCCAAAGAAAACGACAAGGGCGGGGAGGGGTACGTCCCATCCCCTCTCCAGCCCCTTTTTCGAGACTTTTTTTTCTTGTCTTTTTTGGGTGGGAAAAAGAGTCATAAAATATAATCTTCCCCGTCTCCCGTCCATGCCACTGCCGTGCCACTTCGTCAGCTGGCACCCCTCCCGCCTCCCCCCCCCCAAACAAAAAAAGGCTGACACCTACAAACCCAGTGTAAGCAACAGGAAGGTCCCTCACTCACTCGCTGAGGCTAAGCCATCTAGTGTCGTCGTGGCTTCCGGTCGGCAGTACTGTCAGGTACACGTTCACGCTCTTCTCCTGCGCAGCGCAAGGCAAGGGTCGAAAAACACGTTCGAGGCATCCTACCGGAAATCCATCGACGCTTTTGCATCGACCCCCTTACACCAAGCGCAAGCAAACCTACACCACTTGTCGGCATGAACATGCTGGTAGCAGTCGCCAGGCCGTTGGTCACCCGCCCTCCTCAAGCAACACTAGGCCAGACAGACTGAACCAAAGTAAACCGGGGGGGGTGGTAACCAGTTTCGATTCGGCGTTTCATCAAGGGGAACGCCCATCGACACGAGCCTGGAGCAATTACAAAACCTATTAGTTGATGCACAACCGTACCAAGAGAAACACCTCGAGAGAGCAGCAGGCAAGGCAACACGACCGGCACACCCAACACCAACAAAGAGCGGCACCGTAAGGCAAACAATCTCACGGCACGCTCCTGCAGCACAACCAACGGTCAAGCCGCAGCAAGGGGAGAAGACTCACAAGGCAGACAGCACGCTCGCCCTGCGGCACACGACTACCCTCCTCAGCTTGCACAGCACAAACACGCGTGGGACTGGCTGCTAAGTGCCCCAACACAACAACCCGTGAGGGTAATGGAGTGCGGAGGCGTGCGATTTAAGCAGCGGACCTGTGTTGGCATCTTCAGCCGCATGGAGCAGCACAAACCCGCGTGAGACTCACCGCTACATGCCCCAAAAGTGCAGAGGATCTACGTTCGCAGTGAAGCTTCAACTGGTGCAGCACACACACGCTTGAGACAGACTGGCTGCTACATGCCCCAAAAAACAACAGGCCGTGTACAAATGGAGTGCAGTGGTTGTGCGGGCTGATCAGCAGGTCTGCCTTGGCCGTGACGCCTCAGCTACGTGGTTAAAGCACACCCACGCGCGAGAGACATACCGGCTGCTATTACATGCCCCACAAAATCAACAGGCCGCCGCGTGTGCACAGATGGAGTTGTGAACGGTGTCGTGCAGGTATCAAGTATTGAGCGGCGAACCTCAGCTACAAGTACATGGTTCAGCACATGCATGCGTGGGGACAGACTGGCTGCTACACACACGCCCCCACGAATACACCAACAGGCCGCGTGTGCACAGATGGAGTTGGCGTCGTGTAGGGGATTGAGCGGCGGACCTCAGCTACAAGTAAATGGTTCAGCACATCCATGTGTGGGTACAGACTGGATGCTACATACACGCCCCCACAAACAACCAACAGGCCGCGTGCGTAAAGATGGAGTTGGCGCCGAGTAGGGGATTGATCTCAGCAATAAGTACATGGTTCAGCACATGCATGCCCGAGACACATCCCCCCAAAAAACATCCCCGACAGGGTACAGGTGGAGTGGGGTTGAGATCCGGACCTGTCTCCGACGGTGGAGCCTGTCCTCCGCCTGCCTCAGCCACGCCGGGCTCTCGGGGAGCTCGACGAAGACCACGTTGCTGGCGGCGGTGAAGTCCAGCCCCTGCCCCCCGGCCGTGATGGAAACGACGAGCACGCGGCAGCGCTCGTTGGTGTTGAACTCCGACAGCCTCGAGGCCCTGAGACATCAAAAACAAATAAAAAGTGCGGGAGAGTGTGGCGCGCCTTTGTTTAAAAAAAACTCGGTTTGTGCTAGATAAATATGCTCGGTGAGGGGTGTGTGGGTGTGGAGCGCCTGTTGGTTTCAACAAATCTCGGTGTGTGTTGTCTACGTCTTCAACAATCCCGTCCTTCGTGAGAGGAGTGTGGAACGCACATGTCACAAAATAAAGAAAGGCGTTGTGAAGCAACGCAGACAAGGGCAACAGGACCTTCCTGGAGGCTGCTCCTCGGGCCAGGCAGGGTGATGGCAGCCCAACTACGGCGGCGCGTTTAGATATGCGCACCTAAACCCTGCGCTGATACGGCCTCCTCGAACACTAAAACGAAGATGGGGGTGGCGTGTATGAAAGTGCTTGAAATGACGGCGAACACGCGCAACACGCTTCAAAAAGACGCTGAAAACCCCTCATGCACGACTTGAAACCCTCCGCCGCATGGTCATACAGCAAACAAACACCTACGCACCCGGCGTATCAACCCCAAAGCCAAGGCAAAAGCCAACGTCGATGTGGACACCCTGGAGAGTTTGCAATCGGATATCTCCTCCCCAAAGTGGTAGAGAAAAGGTGGGGTACAAAAAAAACATCCTTGCGGGGCCTTCCTCTTGTGTGATCCCCGTTGACAAGTCAGAACTGTACACCGAAAGATACGCAGACTGGCTCCACAATAGACCGAACGAACACGCACACGAAAGGTAGCCGAGGCAACAGCAGTCGCAGCAGTTACGCCGCACCGGGCGCGGGGCAACGGCGTACCTCAAGGCCGTGGGCACCGACCCGTCGATGCGGAGACAAGTAAACGCTCCCACAGACGCGTCGTCGGAGTCGTTCGCCGCACGCGGTGTGAAGGGGCACGTGTTCCCCCGCGTGCCTTGCACCTCGAACGCCTGCATGAAAAAAAAAAAATGTATGTACTGTGAGTGGTTCTGTGCCGGCTGACATCACTAATCCTTTAGTCAATAGGCGTCAACAGACTACGAATAAGTCCAGTGTGCAGCAGGGTTCCCTGCAAAGACTGCAACACACGGTTGGAGTGCTATCTCGGACGGTCAGTCTTTACAGCCGTGTATTCATTGATAAATATGTATCGAGCGAGCGCCGAATCCGACCACCAACCGGAGGCAACGTTTCAACACTGAACAGCTTGCCGAATAGATTTCACCCGCAGCGAGCAAGCACAAAACCTTAGCCCTAACCCTAACCCTAACCCCGGTACCGGTACCGGTACCAATGGACAGCAGTTGCGACTGGCACTATAATAATAGCACACTAAACTCGCCTCTTGAAGCCTGTCCAAGACGGTCTTGTGGTGGGCAAAGACGACGAACTTGGTCAGGGTCTCCTCGGACGCGATGAGCTTCTCGATCACCCACTCTGACGCCGACTTCACCTGCGGGACAGACAGACGGCAGGGAAGAACTGTGAGCAAGTTTACTTAGAGAGTTCACCTGCAAGGAGAGGACACGCTGGACAGTGTAGAACAGGAGAGCTTCGCAGCAGCAGGTGAAACTAGAGAGAGGCATCCCAAGGATATGCCAGGTTGAGAGGCCAAGAAGTTCTTCAACACACCGTACACCAAAAATCGCACGCGAATCTCGACCGCTACTGGTTTATGATGACAACCACTATTGGCGTACGAAACCACCAACTCCAACGTCATTAACGGTGACTACGGTGAGACTAGCGATAAGAACCTCCACCCAATAAAGACGTACCGAACCGCAACACGAATATTCCCATAACCGCAAGGAAAAGGTCACTGTACGCGTAAGTTCTAGTGCCAAAACCTGAGAACCACAACGCCGACTCGGGTACGAACGTCACCATCCATGAACACGCAATTTGCCATCGGCAACACCTTCCATAAAAAAAAGCCTGCTGGCTGGGGTCGTACACGGCGAGCATTCTAGTCGGCGCCTTTTGAGGCAGCAACCCAAAACGTGTTGGATCGCCCGGGAGATGAAAGAAACTGCAACGACGCACCGATGGCAACGCAAACATGCTTGGTGCTTATGAGCGTGGCACCGCTTGGACGGAAGTTACCTGGTAAACGGCCTTAATAATTAATTGACCTTTGTGAGTGTGGAAAACGGCATCTTGTGCAATGTACCATGCATGCTCGTGTGTTGGAATTTATCGGGCTGAGCGTGTGTCTCATTACCTCTATACCCTTTTTAGTCGGCAAGGATACAGACGACCACCGTACCTTCTTCAGTCCCGCCCGGTGGTCCTTGCTCATTAGACCAGCACCGGTACCAGGGCCTCGCTCATCTCTTCCTGCGGCGCCCCTTTGGCCGTCCTCCTCGTCATCGACTTCCGCATCGGCCTCGAAACCGCCTAGATTGATAAGATAGCAATTTGCAAGATAGGTATCGAGGGCATTGGATCTTCGCAACGGTAATCATGATCCGAACAGACACACGCAATTTGCGACCGATTTGTCGATGTCATTCCTGGCGATCGTGGGCGAATCCGAATAGACACAGGCATTTGCGACAGGGTTTCCCGGAACATGACGATGGCATGCATCCCTACGCTACAAAATGTCATGACACACGCCACACATACACGCAAGCAGGAGGGTGGAGCTGACGGTGTTCTCACACGAACGGACGAAACTTACCTCAGGGGTTGGAGCATAGCAGTGAACGTGACCTAGAGGGACGAGTGCATGCGCCCTTGCGGTGGAAAAAGACAAGAAATACTGCTGTGCTTACCGAACAAGTAGCAGAGCAGAATACCAAGTGTTACGAAAGTGAAGCCGGCACCGAGTGCGAATTGGTACCAGTTTCTGGTTCTCAAAAAAGAGTAAGATATACGCACCTTCTTTCAGCGCCCGTTTCAGAGCCTCCCCGCTCTCTCCCACTCGGACCACGATCCTTCTGAGAGTTTTAAAGACACAACGTGGCGGAAATGGTGACAAATCAAGGCAGGTGTAATAATAGCAAAGCAATGGTCGCGGCGTGATCAGGACCGCGTACTACATCCGGAGCGGCACGCCAGTAGCCCGAGAGGAAGGAGCCGCTTTCGACGATGGCTTTAAGCACAACAGGTTTTGGAGCCTTGAAAACGAGAACGAAGAAAACAAAACGACGCGCTAAGAGAAGAACAAAAAACAAAAACCTTGCTTGCCTGAGAGGAAGGAGCCGCTTTCGACGATGGCCTTGAGAACAACAGGCCATGGAGCCTTCAAAAACGAGAACGAAGAAAACAAAACGACGCGTTAAGAGAGAAAAAAAAGAAAAAAACTGGCTTGCCTGAGAGGAGGGAGCTGGTTCACGACGTTGGCCTTGAGCCGCCTGATCATGACCTCGTTCCTCAGCAGCAGGTGCAGCTCGTCGGGATACTCGCTGCCGCTGATGAACGGCACGCGGTTCACGTGCCCGCCCCTCGACATCTGCCCCCTCCTGCCCTCCAAAAGGGATACCACCACACGCAAAAAAAAAAAAAGGACGTCGTTGAAGAGGAGCATAAACGGGAGAAGCAGCGAGTCTCTGTGCATGCAGCAAACTTGCGCGTTGTTATCCGTGCCTGCAGTTTTAGGTTGCGGGTCTGCTCTCTTGAGACTGATCTGCACAAAGATTGTCTCTGATCCGCACAAAGGTTGTCTCAAAGGACAGCGTAGGAGAACACATTTAACGGCAAAGGCGACGAGATGGTTATGATGTATGGGATAACGGCCGAAGCTGTTCTCCTGGGCACGGCACGCGGCTCACGCCGTCGCAGATGCCCGCTCCCTACGGTACCACCAAAAAACGTGTCACTGGAATGAAAATAAGGTATGTAACAACCATCCTGTTGGCCCACGGTAGCAGCGCAGCGCCTTCTAAATTTCACAGGCGACAGGAGGGCAAGCATGTATCGCCGGGAGATCTCGTGCAACGCGCAAGCCTCCTGGGTACATGCTACAGAGTCTCACTTTTCCTTACGAAAATTGTGGCTTACAACGGAAACAGAAATCGACCCCAAGAAAGTACCAAAGCGAAAAAAAAACGAATAATTCCTTTTCGTATCATTGCGTTCTTCGCTCACATGGTTCCCCCGCAGTAGCTGGCCGCGAAGCCTTGCTTTGCCTTGAGCAGGGGTGCACGGCCCAGCAGCCCCGGGGAAAGCGCCTCAACCTTCAGTTTCAGTTTCAAGTCACCAAAAAAAAAAGTAGGGGACGCCACATCATTAAATGACCACACGCACCGCAGCCGCCGCCGCCGCCGCCACCACCAGGCAAGTGAATAGTATCTGAACCGTGTTGCTTGCGCTCAAAGAGGAGAGCTGGAGATAGAATATGTAGCCCTTTCGGCGTAGTCATTATTTATGATATTCGCTTTACAGCTCTGAGTTCAAGCTCCAAGGCGCGAGGACTACCTTATATAGCCCTCCAAGATCCCGTAGTTCAACATTCAAGACCTGGGTTTTCTTGCTGGTAAAAGCCGGAGGAACAAATCACGGTACGGGAGCGGCGTCCCGCACGCCAACCCAGCGGTTCACGCGCATGCGGGTAGCGGCACGTGTCCACCCACAGACACAGTAGAGTTGGTGTGGTAGCCTCGTCCGTTCTCGCGCGTGAAAACGGTCGAGGCTTTCTTTCGTGCCTTCTAGTCCCATGGCGTCGTCAGAGAGAGCACACAACAACTGATACCGCTAGTATCTTGCCTCATCATATCTCAAGTTGGTACATCACTGCTAACAGGGCCCCTCCATGGAGGCTGAACCAACCCGCCTCCTCGCCCGCCCGAATGTAGAGGTGCTGCTTCAGAGGGATATCTACGTAGAACGGCGGGTCGCAAAGAACACACCGCCCATTTTTGTCAAGCATTTTCCCACCCGCCACACCACGATCGCAACACTAGCTGTGCTATCCGTTCGTGCTCTTCGTTGTTATTTCTTGCTGTTTTTCTTGCTGTTGTTGGGTGGGGAGGGAACAAAAAATCTGGTGCTCTCGCTTAGACAAAGCAAAGTTATTCCGCTTGCCTGGTTGAAGAGGTCGAAGGGCTTGGATAGAGAAGGAGTTCCGGAGAGCATGACCACCCTCTTAGCCCTTCCGGCCACTTGCCTGCACACCGTCACCTGCTGCGACTGCGCGCTCTCGCCGCCGAGCTAGAGCGGAAAAACAAAAGCACACGCGTGGCGAAAACGTCTCTTGAAACGCCCGCCTGTCACTCGCACGCGTTAGTCGCATGGGCGTAGTGTTTGGCAGAGGGGCTTACACTGTTTACGCGCGAGGATGACAGGAACACTTGTACTGGTACTAGGAAAGATCAACCCCTCGTGTGTGCTGGCTAACGGTTCATTGGGGTCTTGGCGTACACAGGTAAAAGAGTGACTACATGCATCGACAAAATCGGGCATCAGCAGCAGAAGCATAGAAGTACAAGGTAGCAGAGAACATATTTAGTAAGAGCCAAAACTGCCGAGGTCTCGCCTAACTCGATAAATACACCCATCTTCCCTTTGGAGTCCAGCCCACGTGCTCACTGGCAGTCTGTATCAACTAAGTCGCCGCTTGGCGATACTCTCCTATTTTGCCTTCGATCTGCTTTTTTGCCCGGAATTGTGCAACGATCAGCGCTGCAGAGGGTGGCCTCAGGTTGTACGCTCACGAAGACCTGTGCTGCACCTTCGGCACAACTACAGCGAAAAACAGGTGAGCGTTTGGCTGACCCACAACAAAGACCCGCAAAAGAGTCCGCTTATTATGCTCGTGGGAGCATGGGGTCATGGCTGCACACCGCCGACGGCAACAAATCTGCAAAAATATTCCTGTTGCGCATGGGACACGAAGGGGTCGTGGATGCACAGAACCGACCACAAACAAGGCTGCAAAATTCTCCTGTTATGCATGGGGACATGGTCGCGACTGCACAGCACCGTACGGCACACTCACGCTGGTGGAGATCATGTGGCTCTCGTCGAAGATCACCTGCGCACGACCCATCGGCCCACGGTCCGGTTGGCCCACCGATACACGCGCCGTACAGGGTGCCACGAAACCCGGGCCGGAGCAAGGCAACGGCATGGCACACGTCACACGTATCAATCCAGTCAACAACCGCCGTTATCAACAATAGTGTTGTATTATCTTGACCGGCACTAAGCAGCGGTCCGAAAACAATTGCAGCTCGATGGTGCTGCTTTCTCGCGGCGGAGAGTGCACATTTGTTGGCGGTGAGTGATTATTTGCCGTGTGGATCGTCGTCGACATCGTCGTTATCGGTACCACCGCGACGCACTGGCGGATCCACGTCGGGAATGGTGTGACAGTCAAATGATTCCGTGCGTTTGGGAGTTGCATCAACGCCCCTGCCCGAGCTCGTCCCTTGCGCTAGGGTTTCGCAACAGACCACCCGCTCCCATCTCGAGGTCATATACAATGTACAACCCACGAAGCACTCTTTTCTGCTAAGAAGTACTGACGAACAGGTTTAATTGGATCACACTCGATTGTAAAAAACTCAATCCCGTTCACGTGCGAATCAGTCGTACCGCCTTCCAATCCCCCTTCCCAACGCTGGCGGACAGCATCCTCAGCATGAAGTACGACACCACCACGACGCGTGGCCACAGGTGCCTGGCCAGGAGGGGAGAGAGAACAAGGGGCACAACAACAGCAGTAGTACAAGTCTTGCTGCTTTGAACGAAGGGAACAAGAACGAAATGCTGTCCCTTCAACAACGTGTGTCACATTTTGGGGTCGACTGGAAAGTGACTACAGTTGTGGTCCCGGTTTAGCGGTTCCCTGTTTAGCGGGATGCCGTGAATAGCGGTAACAAAATTTCGTAACACTATTGAGCCCTTAACCGGGACCATGACTGTACACGAAACCCACTTATGTGCCATGAAGGGCAAAGGACGAGAGGGAATTAGAGTGAGGTCAGACAGATTCTTGCCGTAAACGTAATAAAGGCAGGTTCTAACGCTTTGCCGAGTCTTCGAGTGCGTCTTGGATGAATGCAATCGTTGACGAGGAAAGTAGACCCGGTCACCTGCTGACATTGGTGAGGTAGAGCTTGTCCTTGTTTCCCTTGATGAGATGAATCTCGGATGGGGCTAGAAAGGGGTACCACCGCTCCACCTCCTCAGCCCACCTGAGGGACCGCAGAAACCACAAAAAAAAAAAAAAAAAGAAGCGAAACAACGAGAAAAACAAAATTGAAGCACGGCGCATGACAACAACGCCCGTCCCCACACTAGTTGGCTAAAACACAACAAGCTTGGTTGTCAATGGGGCGCAATACGCAGCAGCCGCAAGCTTATATCCATGCAGAGTGACCGCGCGGAACATGCGGCGGCAACGTATTGAACAGTGGCCTTTGCCTCTGCGCAAACATTTGAGAAGCAGCACGGTATACAACCCGTAACCTCGCACTTGGGTTACAGACGGGAAACGAAAACACATATTTCGCAGAAGGGCGGAACTTGCAACTTACATGAGGCGCATGCTGGCAGGGGCCACGATGAGCAAAGGCCAGTCCTCCCTGTAGCAGCCCATCACGCCCAACGCTTGCAGAGTCTGCGCGCACACGTACCACCGTACAGCAACCGAGCACGAACGTCGAGCGGAAGAAAGTCAAGTGCAACCAAGGCGATGTGTTCTACGGCTCAGAAGTGACATGTACCTCAGGGTTATTCTCGGCTCGGCTGGGTTTCAAACACAGCAAAAGAAGAAAAAAGGGCAGCGGCGGACCACCAAAGCGCAAAGCAACCACCGCACGTTCCCTGTGCTCATCTCGTCTGCCACGAGGCAGCTTGGGGTTTCAAACACAGCAAAAGAACAAAAAAAGAAAAAGGGGCAGCGGCGGCAACCACCGCACCTTCCATGTGCCCCTCTCGTCAGCCATGAGGCAGCTTGGGTTTCAAACGTCGCAAATGAAAAAAAGAAAGAAAAATGGCAGCGGCGGATCACCAAAGCGCCAATAAACCACCGCACCTTCCTGGTGCCCATCCCGTCTGCCATGAGGCACTTTGGGTTTAAAACGAAGAAAAAGAAAAAAAACGAAAAAATGGCAGCGGCGGATCACCAAAGCGCAAAGCAACCACCGCACCTTCCCTGTGCCCATCTCGTCTGCCATGAGGCAGCTTGGGGTTTCAAACGTAGCAAAAGAAGAAAAAAAGAAAAGGGGGCAGCGGCGGATCACCAAAGCGCAAAGCAACCACCGCACCTTCCCGGTGCCCATCTCGTCTGCCATGAGGCAGCTTGGGTTTCAAACGTAGCAAAAGAAAAAAAACGAAAAAAAGGGCAGCGATGGAACACCAAAGCGCAAAGCATCCGCCGCACCTTTCCTGTGCCCCTCTCATCTGCCATGAGGAAGCTTGGGTTTAAAACGTATCAAAAGAAAAAACAAAAAAAGAGGCAGCGGCAGATCACCAAAGCGAAGAGCAACCACCGGACCTTCCTAGTGCCCATCTCGTCTGCCATGACGCTTCTTTCAAACGTAGCAAAAGTAAAAGGGGCAGCCGCAGAACACCGAAAGTGTGAAACCGCCACACAAACCAACAGCACCTTCCCGGTGCCCATCTCGTCCGCGATGAGGCACCGCCCTCTCCTCCTCAGGCCGTACAGCACGCCGTCTCGCTGGAAGGGCAGCAGGGTCTCTCTCAGCCCGGCGGGGAGGGTGTACAGCAGCACCTCACAGGGCTCTCGCGGCTCGAGGCGACCCGCCGCGTCCTTGCTCGCCCAGCCCTTGCCCGACCTCGCCTGAGAAGGGGACGGCGGCTTCTTTCCCGCTTCGGAGGCCATGAGGCGGCTGTAGGTGGTCTGAGGGACGTCTCGGTAGGACATCCTCTCCTGAGGCGTGAAGATCAGTCGGGGGTTGGCACCACGTGCGGTAAGCTAGACTCTCCGAGGGAAAAGGACTACGGGCAACCGCATGCACGTCTGGCATAAAATTCAACATCCAAAGCGAGTATCCTTACAGTATCAGCACATCTTCGCCTGAGGCAACAATACATGTTTGTCGGCTATAGTAGTTGGGCAGGGGGGAGTCTGGTCGCGGGGTCTTGAAGAAGTGAACGAGCCGACGTGAAACGTACCCTGTCGCTGATTCTTACCGTCATGTCTACACCGATGCGGTCAACACACAAGATATGTCCGTGGGGGCACGCCTAAAACCGATCCAGCAAGAAGCTAGTTCTTCGAGATGTCGACCCTTGCCACTATTTCCAGCAACTGCTTCGCCGCCAGAAAGTGGCGAACTCAGCCCAATTCGCTCCATCTATCACAATACGCTCGACGGAGGCCTCTACACAGTTAACCTGGTTCAGCAGCCGTCGAACGGCATCCCTCGCGCCCAACTCCAGCACAGCCTTCAGATCTTCTGTCCCCACCGTCGCCGCCCCGCTCACACCGCCGGCGTTGGTCCCGCTGTTGCTGATACCGCCTCCGCCGCCATTGGCGGCGCCCCCGTGTTCCCTCGTCGGCACGATGCCGTTCCTACGGAGCAACTGCCACGCCGCCTGCGCAGCCCCTCCGATGTGCCCACCGCGTACCTTGACGCATAGATGGCACCTGCAGTGCCTCGCACGGTTGGGAAACAGCATCACGCCTCTTTTGAAAACACCGCTGTGCGGTACGCAGAACATTCTGGCCTGGCGTGGCATCGTGACGATACCTCAAGGGTTAGGTCGACCAATCGCGGGCGAAAAATGGGAAGGAAAGGTTCCAGGACGAATTTGCGGGTCGACATAGCGTCGCCGAAGCATCAATGGCATCGGTCTCTTTGCAGGGGATCCGCGGTGCGCACGGGAGGCCTCCCGCCACCGCATCGGTCAGCACGCTATAGGACACGCCACACGGACATGGGCAACTTTCAAGGCCCGGGGGGAGGCGAAATGATTCCCCTTGCACCACATTCTAAACCCCCGCCATGGATACAACGAGTCAGCCGGGAAGGCACACTACAGTAGCTGTCTCGATCAGACCGCGGACTAGAACGGCGCCACAGCACCTGTTGATTCCGGTCGGATCCGCCTCTTCCAAGACCGAGGAAAGACCTTCGCCGGATGAAGATGCGGCGTCGGCATCCGGCCGCGTCTCCTCTGCTATGAGTTCGACCACGGCGCCGTTCTTGCGGCTCTTTCTGGTCGCCTTGCACAGAGGGTGGCTGCTGCACCCGTAAAACCTGCGGTCACCGCGGCGCGACGATGAGAGGGTGCGTGGATGTAGCAACACGCAGAGCGAGGGTTGGGGCAGAAAAGGGCAGGTACAGAGTCTTGATGGTAGGAATCATTACCGCAAGAGGGCGACATTGTCATGATATTCCTTCCCGCAAATAGACGGCGGCATCGTCAGTGCCACGGATCGGTCGCATGGGTAAGATGTCAACACGTCGTCCACGATGGGGCAAGGAAACGATACTCCTGCCGTAGTATCGCATCTCACTGGTTGTTCCCGAACTCCATGAACCTGACCGCTTCTCCACATCTCCCGCAGGGGTCTAAGCTGTCCGGCACGCCTCGGTCTTGTGCGCCTCGCACGTCGTCGTCGGGCTGCCATTAGAAATACAAGAACAAGTAGGTCACTAGGGACATCGGGAGGGAACTGTAGCGAACCAGAGGTGTCGGCAAGCATGCAGTTATAGGGTACTCCGACCGATGCAAATGATTGTCGTGAGTAGTACTGCTCCAATTGGCCGAAAAGAGGCTGAATCCTGCTTGCAGGTTGGGAATAGGTGAGCACACATCCCGCGGGCACACTCACCTTTCAAATCTCTACACCAACTGCTGCACTCTAACTCCACGAAGCGACTATAATACCATACCGGACATGAGACATATCATCCCCTGGGCCTATTTTCAATGCCCGATTACTACGAAGAATAAAGAGTGGCAGTGCCAAAAACGGCGGAGTTGGAACCGTCTCATCGAGAGCTTCCCGTAAAAACGTATAATTTGATTTGGGCGGCCTCTTCCGGTGGTGGAGTAAGCGAGCTTTGTAAATCGGTCCAGGGTGTGTGGTATCCTACATCGAAGTATCATTTACGGCATGTTCATGAAACTACTGCGCGCTGTACAGCTTGGTGAAAGAGAGTGCCCCTCACGTGAGCGCCGACTCCTCGCATGCGGTGGCGACCCCCGTTGGCCCACGAAGGTGGTGCTCCGGGTCTGGCGCTGCTAGCGATGCTGCTATTGCTGCGGTGAGATCCCGCTGCCGTTGATGCACCAGCAGCCCTGCCACCAGTACCAAAGGGCGCTACGCCGGCAGCATTACGCGAGGCCACGTGGGTAGTCGATCGAGCTTCGCGAGAGGAAGGCGCCACTGCCGCTGCTGCTGTTGAGCTTCTGCTGCCGCCGCCATCGTGGTTGGAGCGAGGGCTGCCGTTCCTGTTTGAACCTGCTGCGATCGCCGGCGATACTGCTGCTGTCCCTTGGTTTGAGGTGCTCTGCAGGTTTGCGGCAGGCAGGCTATCGACTACCGCCATGCAAGCCTCGAGCCATGCCGGATCTTCATCATCGACGTCCATCTTCGGGCCGCCTGGCCTGGTACCGCTGGCCCCTGTTGTGGAACACGGGGGCTATGATGCAGCTCCAATAATGAGGAGAGAAGAGCGGGCGGCCCAGAAGCCCACAGATTGGCCAGATTTTGGTTTTTCAATGGTTCGTGAGGCGAACTGGTTCTCAAATTTGAATTTATACATCGCGCAATAGGCGTACACCGCACAACGTTCGAGCGCATTCACATCAAGGACACAACAAGGCAAAGTTACAGGCTACAGAGGAAGCGGCGAGGTATCACGAGTCTCGATGAATCGGCAACGGAAGCTCGAGAGCATTCAAGCTAGGCGCGACGCACTTCGCGCTTTGTTGGCACACCAAATAGTCCAACTTTCGTCGGAGCCACGGACAACTTGGTTCTCACAACAACGATGGCGGCGGCGGTGATCATGCTCATGAGGCGGCTAGAAGACATGGATTCCGACGACAGCGATAGCTCGAACGAGTCCTCTGAAGACGAGGAAGACGAGGAAGACGACGAAGAGGAGGAGGCGGAGGAGGAGGCGGAGCAGGAGAAAGAGGGGGCAGGGGAGGAACGGGAGGGGGGACAGCAGCCGTCCGCGAAACGCAGGCGCCGCAATAACCCGAACAATTTGCCAGCATGATGAGGAGCTTTTCGGATCTTCGGCATCTTTCACCGAAGGTATATCTACCGCCGTTTTATATGGTACGTACATACAGAAACAAGCTGGTGGTGAGTTGTCGTTGTAGATCTGCTTAGACCAGGGGCGCTAACCGGGTGTGCACACGCAGATTTGACACTCAGAGGACAACATGTGTCATCCGGATAGATGCACCGCAGAACCCTCGACGGAAAAAAACGGTGCGTGATGTGTGTCCATGTATCTACACGTGCGCAACCTCATGTATTTATGCGGACCTCGGCGGAAAGGGGGGTAGCACTTCTGCTGTAAATTGCTGAGAAGGGCGGCACATGCAGCGGCTGGTATCCTTGCGGGGCCGGTGGCCGCTGCCGCTGCGGCTTGTCGCGCTGCCGTTGATCAATATACGAGGAAAACTGGCGCGCGGGTTGGCTGTGGAACCCGTTGTGTGTGGTGCGCGAGTTTAAAGCCTCTCCCTCGTGTTGTGTGGCGACATGGATAGAGCAACCAAACGGCAGTGAGATTTGCTATATTACGCTCTTCTAGTAGGCCGACTTTTGGGAACTACTGCCGAAACCTTTGGTTGCGCCCAGCTCTGTGTGCGAAATAACGTGTTTTTCATTTGCTCAAGAATAGTACAATTAGTCCGCGATTCCGACCCAGGTTTCAGCTTGCTGGAGTTTCAGCCGGGAAAAAAAAGCAAGAGGGTCTCGTCTTTTGTTATCACTTCACCCAATCCAACCGAGGGCCAACGAAGGGTTCTGTGGACCTCTCCGGACTACCACTTGGTGTGGGTGCGTAGTCTGGGTGCGCAAATCCGGTTAGGGTGGGATTTGATATTCCGTTGTTCCCGTAAGGCCAGGTGAGGGGACCCGCCACGGGCGACGTTCTACCCAATCCGTTCCCCGGCAATAGGCAAAGCTGCTGCCCGAAATCGTCACGCGAAACAAAACCAACCCTGTTCGGATGAAAGGTGCTTTTGTTACCCATCATCTGCAACAAAAAAAGTGTCTCGCCAGCAATGAGTATAGGATCGCGGCCAGCACGCCTTGCGGTGGTCAGGGGGCGCCCTTCGGGCGGGGCAATCGTGTACCAGGAACCTCCCCCACGTCCCACCCTCCCTGCTTCACCATCTTCTTCCTACGTAGATTCTTTGTGCGGCGTTGGTACAATCAATAGGTAGGGCGGACTGACGGCGTAGACTGCATGTTGTCCAAGGTCGGTCTCCAATGTCCCAACCTGACGGGGGAGGTTGGGCACTAGTTTCAACCTCCCTTTGGCCACCCGTCCGTGCGGAAGTGGCTCGATTCCAGCCCACTCAGAAGACCACCTATTCAGAGCAAGACTCAAAACCTTACCTTGCTGGGTGTCACCTTTATTCTCGACAGGCCGCATCACTGAGCTACCGTTACGAAGATACGAACGTAAGAAGTCTTGCTGTGCAAGTGGCTGAGCTCAGATTTTCTTGCGCCATTTTTTCTGACTAGACTACGGTTTCAAGACTCTTGACAGGGGTTTCTTGTGAGCGGATTTCACAAGTGGGCTGGAAATGTTTGCAACGCAACAAACAGCAGTAGTTTCGACTCTCCCCCGCTGAACGTACATCTGATTTCTCTGTTTTTGCCACAGCAGTATCGCGTTGTTACAAGCACGGTCGATTCGAGGGGTGGGAAGACATCCATCCATCCTCGCACGCATCCCAAAACGTCACCATTCTAGCCCACCAAAGGTTTACCAACTCCAGACCAACACCTTGCACGGCGTCTCCAAATCTGATAATTGTACAAAATAGTGACAGGAAACCCCGTAGAACAGAACAACAAAACACCCAATCATCAAGTTGCACTTGGAAGTGTCCTACCCGCACCGACGCCTACACTACAGGGTGTCGGTCATGGCTCCGAAAATGTTCACCCTCTCTCGTGCTTGCCCACCTCCTAATATTTTGGGGTGTAATACGCAGCTGACCCCCCTTGTCCCTCGTTGTCCATCCCGCCTTTCCACCAAAAAATAACTTTCTACAGGACATTCTTGAAGGCCTTCTCGCTCTGGATGGATCGCCGTCGGCCATGAACGAACAGCCTTGGGACGGGCGCGGAAGAGAAAATGCGCACTCGCTGCGGACGTTTTGTGCATCCCTAACGATCGTCGCAAAGGTATTTAGGTAAAGTACACGCGCCCCCACTCTGAGCCTCTCATTTGGCCCGAGGCTCATCTCCTGCTCTCTGTTTGGGGTAACCCGACATCGACTCTCAAGATGTACGTGTTGGTGCACGCATAAAGGATTCTTACCTACAGACAGACCTGTTCCTACGGTAGATTTTTTATTTGGTCTTCAATGAAGCCTGGACTTCCCAGATTGTCGAGGTGTCGGCGTGTACTGCGTCATCTACACTGTGTAATGTCACCGTATTTCGCATATGGTAATTTCGATGTGGCCCAGTTCTCGCATCGTATGTAGCAAGCAGGAGAGGCTGCTAAGTAGCGTGTGCCAAGGGGAAGAGTAGTAGTCAGTTCTTCTCGCGATTGGGCTTGTCCGCGCTTGAGAACGTTCTAGGAATATTCCTGTGGGCGGGTGACGTGTGCTGTCTGTCGTATTTTTGCTGCTTTCGGAACCAAGTCGTCGGCAGTTTCTCAATGAATGATAGAAGTAGGTTCACGTTGTACAGTCCCAGTAGTGTGTTTTTCGCCGAGGTCAGGAGGATGCCTTGGCTTTTTCCGTGCTCGTTAACGTGATCCCACACACTCCTCATCAGCAAACCCTCCAAATCGAACCTGGTGTTCGGAGTTTTTACCAGCACCATCAACAACAACGCTTTCATTCAAAAGTCTTGTGTTTCATCTGTGTCCTTTGACACAGCAGCAGCAATCACTCGAATTGCAAACACGATTAAGTTCAACGCGCAAGACCTTCCATCTCCCAGGCGCTGGACACTATCTCAACGCCTGCTGCATTCACGCCGTTCATCCGCCCCCGCACATAAATGGCCGCCGAAAAGTTGGACACGGCAAACGCCACAAGCATGGATGAGCGTGTTGGAAACGTTTTTTTCGTGGTCGACGGTGCGAACCAGCCAGTTGCTGTCGTGTGTGTTGGCCCAACCCAACACCAGCAGTAAAATCCATGGTCTGTGGGAAGGCTGGGGGTGGAACCTTGACATGCATGGCCGAAGGTAGAGGACACTCGAAACACTCCCGTATGGCCGCATAATTTCAGAAAATGTCAAATCATGTGCCAAGTGAAGGGAGATGACAACAAAACACTGGCTGTGAGGGCGGAGCTCGATGTACATATATGTAGTCGAGATCAGGTTGAGACCAGCGTTTTTAGAAAGGAAGGCTGTTGCAACATGCAGACACGCTCGAGAGGAATACCAGGGAAAAAGTACTCGTTGAAACGCCGTTTAACTGGTGGGGGGGAACCCTAGATGCCGATGATCGAGACACCACGCCTATTTAGACGCCGTGTTCGAGATTGTACCGCTTTTGCGACGATGACGGTCTTCCAGAGAGGTTCTCTGGCGCTTAACCGAACCTCGAAATTCCAGGAGGGCGCCCACGCCAAACTCAGGACAAAATCAGCGTTTGTGTCTTTGGCGTGAAATGTTTGTAGCAACATGACCGCAGGGCTTTCTGGTGCATGCCGAGCATAAACCGCCAGGGTCATCTAGCAACACCGGCCTCTATTCGGTAGGCGCAGTTGGTTCAATACGTGCGACAACACACGTGTTCGCTAGCAAGGATCGGGTGCAGAGCCGGTTAAGGCGGAGGTAACAACACAACCTTCCAAACCACATCGCGGTTCATGCATGTTCAACTTTTTTTTTTTTAGGCTTCGACGAAAACCACATGGCGACAGACAACACGGCAAATTGTGCCACCACTTAAGACGTTCTTTCTCCTTGCACACTGTTGTGCGCTAATCTAAAAACAGGTGAACTCGAAATAATTTCCGCCTAAACCACACTCCACGCTAATAGCCAACAACGACGAAGCTTTTGACCTTCCGCGACGCCAACCGGTATATAGTTGCTGGTTGCTTAGTTCCAGAATCGGAAGCCACAATGCGGACGCATTCGCGTTATTGCCAACGACGTAGCATGGCAGGCACGCTGGCTGTCCAAGAGCGCGACCACAAAACATCACTTATTGGTCGACACAACCTCCAGACTCAAATCCCGCGCCCCGTAAAAAGTTCTACTAAAGCTCCCACATGGCCAGAGAGGAGTGAGTGCTAACAAAAAACAACGGAAGCCCCCCAAAAGCGCTTAGTTGAAGGTGTAGGGCGCGTTGAGGAGGTCGTTGATGATGTAGGGCTGGTTGGAGATCTCTTCGTGGATCATCATGGCGAGGATACCCATCTGTGCGGCGCGGCCGTTGTTGAGCTCGATCGCGCGCTTGGAGAGCTTAGTCTCCTCGGACATCTTGTCCCACTGAGCCCCGAATGGGTTGCCGCCGATGGTCATGTCACCGGGGAAGGAGCCCTCCACGTTCTTCATCACGTTCAGCTCCAGGAAGCCGATGAAGGCAACGATCTGGGCGAGCCCGAGCGGCGGGATCTTGGAGATAGCCGCCACGCCGTTCGGCATGTCCGCGAAGGTGAGCTTCGCGTCGTACGACAGGTACCCCGGGAATCTGTAGTTCTGCGCCACCAGGTGGCCGGCCACCGCGAGCATCGAAATGCGGCCGTGCTTCACCTCCACGTACCGGAGGCGGTCGAAGCGCTCCTGGTCCTGTGACAAAAAGAGAGAGAGGACCGACCCAAGCAGCCGTAAAGAAAAACGACGAAAAAAAATAGGTAAGCGGTCGTGAAGGTGACAAAAACAAGCGCGTTGTACAATACTCGGGCCTGGCCAATAAGATGTGCACATGATTACAAGAGCCCAATGGGCATCTAGTGAACAACGACCCCTCCCTGCGGTTGGTAGCGACAAGAAGCAACGAAGCAAGCCGGGACCACCACATCAAAAATGTCAAAAATGAAGAGCGTTCCTGCAGCACCTCATCATCTCGATCTCAGAAAGACAAAGAAGACGTACAAAAGAGACTTCCCAACAACTCGGACAATTGGGACCGCTCGGTTCACCGCTAGTCTGATCTCCAGTTGCCGCGAAAATAACAGACACAACCGAGAGTAAACAAAAAAAGAAAAGTGCGCTCCATGCCAAAAGCACGAAGGACCATGCGAAGGCTTGCCGCGAAAACAACATCAAGCGTTGATGAACATACAAAAACGCCGATCAATTCCGAAAATCTTGTTCACCATGGTTGAGAGTTTCAGGTCCGGAGTGAGCGTACACATGGCGCCGCAAGTTTCCTTTTTGGCACCCGAACTGGCACAGATTACGACATCGTTTCTCTTTCTGAACGGTGGTGTGGTGGCGGTTGTCTCTCGAAACACTTTTGATTCTGTTTGAATGCATCCGCGATCTCCAGGACATTGCAGCTCACGGGCGTTCTGAACACGGAGGGGAATCTACCTCCAAATGCTCTGATCCGCCGGCACCTATTACTTAAGACTGGCAACAAGGTGGTAAATGCGGGAACACCGTTCGACAATCAAACGCTCGTTCAACTGGTGGCATGCGCCCCCGGATCCATCAAACGTTGCCTGGACCCGTATAACGATCGATAGAACTATTGAATAAACGCAAGCAACGGCAGAGAAGGGGACACGAACCTGGTCGATGAGGAGGCCAAGGGGGTCAAAGAAGCCGAGGGGGGGCTGCGCGCCGAGCTCGGACTCGAACGACATCTTCATGGCCGAGGAAGACTTGGCCGGGGCGGTCACCGCGGCACCGTTGAAGGCGCTGATGAGGCAACAAGAAGAGGGGGACAA
Source organism: Ectocarpus siliculosus (assembly GCA_000310025.1). Lineage (NCBI taxonomy): Eukaryota > Phaeophyceae > Ectocarpales > Ectocarpaceae > Ectocarpus > Ectocarpus siliculosus. The sequence continues at coordinate 1,881,792 of FN649737.1, forward strand.
GGGGGTGAGCGCGGTTCAACGCTTTTCCTAAAGTAGCAAATATTTCGCGTTGATATTGGCGCGGACCACAGTGAAGTTGATTTACCGCGTTGTTGATTCGACTAAAGGCAAAGAGCGACTCTGTACACGCGCAACGGGAAGGGGAGAAAAAAATATAATCTAAACGGCCGCATCGTCAGGGATTGATCGACAATCAGCGGAACCGCTAAAATCGACCGGTCGGTTCGTCTATGCTAACCCACCGTCGGACGCACAAACGAACATGTTCCAATGAATATTCATCAAGAAGATAAAAAGGTCGTGTGCAGGGTGAGAGTTCGACGGCAGATGCCACAAGGTCAGTACCAGCGCCGAATCGAGGCTGCTGCCGCCACACAGACATTCAAGCCGCGGCCTTTTCCGGCAATAATGCTCTGAGGCAGTTTTTGTGACCGGGTTGCACGCAGCAAAGGCTTTCTTGGCTGGGCCCCAGCCTTGCTGCTATAGGAACGGCGGCACTACTTTGTTGCAGCAGCACTCCCGCCTGAAAAAAAGCCTTCGCTGCTTGCAACCCGGGCAAAAAACTGCGACCGAGAGAAAACATGAAAATCTATCAAGCTTCGTTACTCGAAGGGACCACAACAGGGAGCTCTCTATGACTGGTTGTCAAACCGGGCCGACTGGCACGCTTGCGACACGCCGGTTTGCCGCATTTCCCGTGAAAAAACGACGGCGCTTTCATGAAGGTTATGAAGCAAGAAAATTCACAAGACTTACGAGACAGAAGAAATGCGGTAATGGAATTAGGCCGCATCAATTACTCATTGCCGCATTTCGTCGGTTTCTTGGTAGGGGGCTTTTCGGTATTACCGTCTCGTGGTTTTTTGTTTGAGAACCTTAAGAAAAGCACCGTCAGCATAAGAACGAATGAACCACCTAACAGTTGTATCACGGGCGTGTCCAACGGCTTGGTATCTCTTCAGTCGAGAGCTCTACGAGAAGCGGCGCCTTTGGCTTTCAACCCGCGCTCTAAAGACGAAAAAAAACTTTGAAGGGTGCACACGTGGGTACTGATGAGTATTGCAAAGGATGAGGCAGCCTCTGCTTCGGCCAGCTTAACGTACATAACGCGAAAGAACATCCCTTCAAAGAACGCAAACATGCAGCTCGCCACTCGTCTGCAACCGGAGTTTTTGAGAGAGGGCAAACCAAAAATGCGAAGTACGATGTAGGGAAACAGAGAATGTTTGATGCAACCGCAACGAGCGAGGGTACTGGGAAGATAGGGCATGCTATTGCCACCTCCGTGCCCTTGTGGTGTCCTGTACACGAGCAACCACAAGCGACTTTCTTCATGTCTTTCATGCGTTTGCGGTCACGGCAGTTACGCAAGGGGAAATATACTCTTGATTGCGTGCAACAGAAGACAGATACTCCACAACCAACAGCTGAGACCCGTGTGATTTGACGGCGGAAGATCGCGATTCGGTCATCCCGGGATTGTTGTGAAGGACGCTGATGCGGATACTGCTGTCTCCAGGTATCATCATGCTGTTTCTGCACTTTCTATACTAGCAAAGGCACTGAGCCTACAAAAAAAGCAAGACTGGGGTCGGGTGTGTTTTCGCGTCCTCGGTTGATCGAGGACAGGCCAAACAGTACCACTCGAATCGAGCCATACTTCGTAGGTGGTAGTATTGAAAAACGAGACACGGCACCCAGCACCGAATCCATCGGCTCTACAACCCCAATGGTCTAGGCCTCCTCTGCCGCAACCCATCTGGAAGGCGAAGGCGTGCCTCGCTGCAATCGCAAGCAAGAGGGCTGTCGCGGCCCCCCTGTCAACACAAAGTGGCCGTGCGGGCGGGGTACCCAGCAAACTCAAAAACAGACAATCACCGGATCGCTTTCGTTGGGCCAGGACGGCCGAAAACAAGGTGCTGCTGCGACTGCCCTGGCGATACAAACAAAGGGTCCTGAACTCTTTAAGCTTTCAATTCGTCCTGCTCGGAGCGAGGCTTGCGTTGCGTTGACCATCTACACAACTGGGTCCCAACGTGTCTATGTACGGTGGTGGTGCTTCGGATGTCGGGATTGGTGCTTGTATATACGAACGCATGCGCGTGTACATGTGTTTACATGTAAAAGAGCATCAGTAGGGTTCTCATAGAGTTGGTTTTTCGTGCTGCCAGCACACCGTCGACGACCAAAAACAGGCGGTAGCTTTGTTAGTACTCCGCACAGTTCTGCGACCACTGCAAGAACGGAGCAGTTTGGTTGTCGACGGGCGGAAAATCACGTCAAGTTTGCGCCAAGACACACTATAATCGCGCGTGGCAGGCAGGCAGCACTTGGTGCTCCTAAGCTGGTTTCGGGCTGTGCTTGGAGGAACATCCTGTGTCCAGGCACTCGGTGTGAGGGAGTGCAAGCCTGGCATATACGACAGCTGGAGTTGTTGTGAACATAAAACCGAGCTGGCCTGCTGCGGCGAATGAGCGGGTAGGCGGGGGGCGACTGCTGCAGACCGTCCATTGGGAACGTCGCCTGGACAGCAAGCAGCTGCGTGTAATACTTGTAGATAGTGGCGCAAGTGGCGACCCATTCAGGATGGGTGCCCTGGAGTCCACGCTGCTAGGTGGCGGGCACAGCTGCCTCGTGCTACTGCAGTACCTATCGTGTTTGTACGTGGTTGTCAGAGGTTGTGGGCTTGTTGAACAACAGAGAAAACGGCGCCGGTCTCCGTAGATTCCTGGCTACCGCAGCTCAAAGGCCACACTACATGTGCCAGCACGTAAACACCAAACTGCTGACAGCGTGCTTGTCCTGACACCAGCCGTGGATAGATCGGCTGTAGCGAGCAACGTACAGACCGAACTAGATGTACCGAGCAAACCAGAAGGGATGTCTCCTTTATCGTAGCAAAATTGCTAATCCAGTTGCTTACACCAAGCCATGTGAATGAGTTCACAGGAAGAGGAGAAAAAACGAAAAAACAAGAGAGGGTCACGCAGTGGAGCTGGGGTTTGTACGAACAACCAGCACGACGCAGGTCGTCCCAGGGTACAGTCAGCAATTGACTCCAACAAAGGATAGCATCAGAGCTCAAAGAAGATGTTCGTTGGAGAAGCCTCGAGCTTGCGACAATGCTGACTGCTGCCGACTCACGGGACAAACATGAACGAGATTGGGTGCATGCGTAACAATATACCCTTGCGAGCGCGGACGCGTGCACATTGTTAAGTACAAACGCCGCAGGGTCATGAGAGCCGCCACTAGCATGTGGTGTCTATCGAGACAGACTGCCCAGCTTTAAGCCAATCTCTAGGCATGTACGAGGTTTTCCACTTCGGGCAAGGACCGAGCACACAACGTGGGCACACGACCTCAAGCGTGGGCCACTTCCTGCGGCAAACAAAACGCGACTTCAGCTGCAACATGCACGAGACGGCCAAAGAGGGCGAGAGGCCAAAACAACTCATCTGCTCCCAAAACAAAAAGTTCCTGGACAAACCTGGGTGCCACGAAAGCCTGCGCTCCAGCAGCGCACATAGCCAAGCAAGCAGTCTTCATCTTTAGAGTTGGGTGGTGGTGGTGGTGAGTGAGTCCTAACGTGTCTATCTAGACTTTCCAGGGATGTGTTCCTCTTTCGAGGGGCGTCGTCCCGTCCCAGCTTGACCCACATATCTTGCCGTCGGTATTTTCCCGATCCCCTTCTAAAGCGTGTTTTTGAACTCCCTCTTTTCGCGCTTTATCTCCCGCCGCCTTTCCCTCCCCCATCCTCGTCATTCCGCTCCCTGCCTCTCTTACACATCCTCTTCCTTCTTCTACCCCAACACCACACTTGAAAGATGAAGACCGCCTGCATGGCTCTCGCTTGCGCCGCCTCGGCCAACGCCTTCGTGGCCCCCAGGTCAGTGACGTACGGCTATCCATCGTGCAGTCTGGTTTGTTCTTCAAGATTGTATTCCTTCATAAGAGCTTGTCGGTCTGTTTTTTCAGGCATCAAAATCATGTGTGCCCAGGGTAGCCATGGTCTTGGTCCCGTCTGAGATGGGACAGGAACGGTAGATCGTGAAGCTCATCCAGAGGGAGAGCTGCTCCACGTTGTTCCTTTACCTGCTCCCGCCTTCAGCAAACTTGGCGATTCCTCCTGTCGACCAGCTTGACGTACGATCTTTTGGGCAAACGATGTTTTTTCCACCCTCTCGCCGAAAAGCAAGTCTCCAGCTGCCGTGTTCATGTTGGATTGTTGCACTCCTCTTGATCGAGATGAACGCGAAGCGGTACCGACTAACGACCACAGCAGTAGACAGGAGCGTGCCCAGCAGTGTTGGCCAGACACGTGCGGTAGCTCCGGAAGACCCATTGCTGAAGAATATAATGTGGCGAAAAAAAGAGGGTCTTCTCTTTCTAGACGCTCCTTCCCAGGCACCCAAAATCCTCAAGGCTCAACTCAACACACCAACGTTGTTCTGCTAGCGCGTCGCGTGCTGTGTAGCAGCGAGTGTAGGCCTGGAAGGCTCGCAGCCCGGAGACATCAGTGTTGTGACAGCCGTGTAGCGAGGCGCATGACGCGCTGTTTCGGTATGTTGTCGCACCGCCGCATGCTCATGCATGGTCGGGAGTTGCGGCAAGGATCCGATGACACGTGTGACGTCGCCCGCATACCGCTAATTTTTTTTTTGCCTTGGTCCAATAGATCTCAACATCAACAAGTGTGTCTTGTTGGTGCACCCATGCGTAATGTCATGGTCTGTTGTCGCGCTTCCACGGCTACAGCAGCTTGGACCACATCTACGGCACCCTTACGAATGTGTCTCGCCCCGTATGAATGGGAGAAGACACCGAAGAAATCCTATCCTGGCCAACTCTAGCGTATTTTTTATGATCTGGGCATGCATGGAGACGACCTCGATTGTTTTGGGGCAGATGGATTCGATGGGTCCATCATACTGATCAAAACAAATATTTTGTGTGCATTCATGATACTTTTAGTGGGGTAAACCTTAGTCATGAATGAAACAATACGTTTAAGTCCATGGCATGGCTAACTTTCCCGCCTCCCCCCTGCCCCCCCCCTCTTGAAACACAGCGCCTTCAACGGTGCCGCCGTGGCCACCCAGGCCAAGTCCTCCTCGGCCATGAAGATGTCGTTCGAGTCGGAGATCGGCGCGCAGCCCCCTCTCGGGTTCTGGGACCCGCTCGGCCTCCTGGCCGACGCTGACCAGGAGCGGTTCGAGCGCCTCCGCTACGTGGAGGTGAAGCACGGACGCATTGCTATGCTCGCCATCGCCGGCCACCTGACGCAGCAGAACACCCGGCTCCCCGGCATGCTCTCGAACTCGGCCAACCTGTCCTTCGCCGACATGCCCAACGGTGTGGCCGCCCTCTCCAAGATCCCCCCGGCGGGCCTCGCCCAGATCTTCGCGTTCATCGGCTTCCTCGAACTGGCTGTGATGAAGAACGTGGAGGGCTCCTTCCCCGGTGACTTCACCCTCGGCGGCAACCCCTTCGGCTCCTCGTGGGACGCCATGTCGGAAGAGACCCAGGAGTCGAAGCGCGCGATCGAGCTCAACAACGGCCGCGCCGCGCAGATGGGCATCCTCGCCCTCATGGTGCACGAGGAGCTCAACAACAAGCCCTACGTGATCAACGACCTCGTCGGTGCCTCGTACACCTTCAACTAAAAACCTTGCGTTTTACTTTACGCGTTGTTGCAGTTTAGGAACGCGTAAGCCAGCCCTGGTGTCTGTAAACCTGTCTTGTCCGTAAGAATTTTTGTTCCTGGAACCTGCGTTTTTCGACCGTTTTGGCCCCCCGTCCTTGCCGCATGGCCTCTTAATATTGAAGTTTTGCCACTCGTTAATTGGTGATTGTTCTCAGTCGCCAACCTCGGGGTCTTGTTTTTCTGAGCGTACGGAAGGGGCTGTCGAATCTGTGGGAACGGAATTAGAGTTTTTGTAGATGGAAGAGGTGTGGAGGGAGCACATGATGAAGTTTTTTTTGGCGTAGCCATTTTTGTAGGAAAAACGATCCTTGACACTGAGTTAGGATTTTTAGATTAGACGTTATTATGTGTCCGACATGTTTTAAAATGGAGGTTCTGGAGGTTGTTCTTTGCGACTGCAAGCGGCTTCCATCTATTTGTTGGCTTCGCATCTGTGACTTTTGACGAAAAAGAAGAGATTTTTCTCACTGCACCTGAGATGTAGTTGTGTATCTTGTAGCCTCCAAATTTTCACAGCTGGGGTGACGGCACACATGGACCGTGCAGACGGCATGTTGACTTCCCTCACGCAAAGTCCCGACACGTCGAGCCGTGTTTGGCAGCGTTGACATTCTCAACACTCGTTGGTGTGAGGATGCGGATTATGCACCGCGCACGCACGATTTGCGTGCGTTAGCATGATCTCGACGCGCGCACAACATGCGCTTAGCTGCTGGCTTCCTACGTGTTTGTTCCTGTTCCCAGCTTCAAATCCGTCACGTCGAGCCGTGTCCAGCAGCGTACGTATTCAATCGTAACACGAGCTTGTGAAGGCATGATGATGCACCAGCCCTCATGAATGGTACACAACGTCCATGGGGTACAAGGCCACACGGTTGTATGTAGTACACATTATTTGTATGGTACGGTTCCATAGACTTCAGATTTTTGCATCACGGCACCATTGTGCACAAGACGCGGCAGAAGGCGTTCCCCAATCCACTCACAAATTATCTAAAGGGTCCAGGGGGTCGTGCTTACACCATCACAACTTCGAGACAGACTACATCGTGGTCCGGGCCCGGTCCCCGGGGTGCACGTGAACCTAATCTCGGTCTGTAGTCAGTTCCTGCGCAAGCTGTGTTCGTCCGAAATGATACGAACGAACGCACTCTTTGCCCACTTTCGGGCCTGGATAAATCTACCTCCTCCCTCCATGCCGCGACCACACATGTACGCGGCAGAAAAATGATGACCGACCTCGCGAGGCGAGACTTCGTTGTACAGTATCATAGAAGGCCCATTTTCTTTGCAGGGGAAAGGGGGCTTGGTGGGCAACCCACTCTCTCGTCGTCTATGATACATACTCCCCCAAAAACACTTTGGCCACAGGCAGGCCTCTCCTCCTAGAAACGAGAGCACGCACCGAGTTTGTTTACGTAGCATGCCTCCCGTTCTGCCGGGCCCCACCGAATTTATGTGATCATGTCCACAAAAAAGCAGGTGGATCATCAATCAATAATCATGCTGAACATCACTTACTCTCCTTTAGCATTCCATCATGCCCCCCCCCCCCCCCCTTCCATCCATCGTGCCTACATGAGAACAAAAAAAGACAAGAGGTGAGGGAAGGGTTGAAGGGTTAATCAAGGTGGCCTCCACGCCACGTCCACTGCATCCGTGCGAAACCTCTGGGTGCACGTGGTGTCCTCTAGCTCGGTGCCGCCTCCGTGCATGTACTGGAACACCCCCGCCTGGGCGATCATGGCGCCGTTGTCTATGCAGTACCTGACAGCGGTGGCATAGGCGACAAACAGCAGCAGCAGCAGCAGCAGCAGCAGCAGCAGCATCGTTTTCGACGGGAGAAAAATCTGTGAGGAAAGATAGAAAGACAACCAAATAATAACAACGTCGTCATTTGATTTCACTCCCCAACTAGTTGTCGTTGTCAAGGGTGTGTGTGTGTGAGAGGCAAGCAAGGCTAGGTACAGACAGATAGCGCCCATTTAATCAATCCAGTCTTGGTCGAGGCTGAGGCTAGGGTTCTTACGTCCTCTTACAGATATATATATATATGTAGAGGGTTTTTGTGTAAGAGGGGTGCTTAACCGGGCTCACAATAAATGATGTTCAAGTTCCCTCTATATACTTGTAATAGGTGGGAATGATAGATAGATGTTGAGCGAGAAGTTCGTACAACTACCAAGCAAGTTTTTCAAAGCGGGCACTATCTGTATATGCCTCCAGGAATAATAACGCCATGGCGAACTGAAATGCACGGACGGACGGTTGGCCGGAAACAAGAATTTGGCACTGCTTGCGGTTGGAGGGAGGGGTGGCGGTGGCGGCGAGTGGCCAAAACCTTTCATTAAAACGTGTCTAGCCGGAACGTCGGCAGGGCTATGTATGCATGCATAAAAGAAAGAACAAATGAACGCAAGAGAGGCACACGCGGAACACCTTATCCATGGCAACGACAACGACACCAACAAACACCAGCAGCAGCAGCAACAGCAGCAACAACAACAACAACAACAACAACAGCAACAACCACACCGAACGGCATTTTATCGCAAACGAAAACATCAAGCAACCCACAACACGACCACGACAACTGCAGGCAGTAGCAGTGCCCCGTGCTGTTCTCCTTCACCTACATACATACCTGTGGTCCATCGCACACACACGGCCGCCGCGCTCCGCCGCCATGAGCCCCATCATCTCCTGCAGCCGCCGGTTGCATCCCACGCCCCCGACTATCAGCACCGTGTTCTTCCCGCAGTGCGCCATAGCCCTCTCTGTTATCTCCACCAGCATCGCGAACAGGGTTTCCTGCAGGCACGAGCAGTGTTTGGGGGAGGGGGGTGTACTCGTGTAAACGTTTGCCCTGGTCGTTAGACCATTGATGAGGCGTCCTCGAGAGGCACGCAATTTTTTTTGGGGGGGGCGGGTATTCATGTAAACGCATGCCGTAGTCATTGAGATTTTCGATCTCGCGTCCCTACAGCAATCAATGCCGGAACGGAGGAGCGACATGCCGGGATTGTGCTTGCTTGGCACAAGTGCTTGCTTGGCACTATTGAACACGCATCCCTTTCGAGACATGGGCTTGTAGAAGGGGTAGGGGGGTCGGTGAGGATGGGAACACGGGTAAAATAGGCGCGCGGGTGAAAAGGAGGGGGTGGGGGGCACGGAACATGTTCTGAATTGCGCGCGACGCGGTTCTGCCCCTGTCCATCTCCGCCGCCATCGCCAAAAAAAGGTCTCGCGGCACAAAAAGGCGCGTAGATTGCTGTGGGGGATTGGGAAGGGGAGGACCTTCCAATCGAAACGGTTGTTGGGCGCTTTCAATCGCAAGGTTATTACAATATCCATGTGCTACTATATCTGCCTACCGTAAGAATCCGGTGTTTCCCTACAACCACGCAGTACGTATATGCAGTTTCTTGTTTGATGTGTCCGTGATCACTCTCGATCGCGCGCTCCGTGTCCTCGCGGCAATTGCGTGCACATACATATATATATGGTGCGCAACAGAAACTTGTTTCATGTGTCCATGTGCCATTTCAGGAAGACTCTGGCGTAAGAACGACGGTAACGCGTCCACGGCGTCCAGGAACTTGTTCAAATACCCCATGTCTGTCTATTCTGTATGGTACGTTTTGGAAGGAGAGGAGAGGTGCTCACGTGCTTTTGGTGGAAACCGTGTCGTCGGTAGACGCAAATACCCATCCTACGGCATTTATTTCGAAGGAGAGGTCCTTGTTTTCTTCTTGTAGCAGCTCCGTGATGTAGATGCAACAACAAGCAGACCCCTTTTCTGTTCGCACCTGCAGCGAGAAGCACAGGTCGGCAGCCGTGCACGTGCCGGACTCCATCCCGCCCTTGACTAGGCCTTCCACGTGGGAGAGGATGCCCGTGAAGGACACGTCCATTCCCTGTTGTTGTTGTTGTTGCCACGGGAAAGGGCGGCGCAGGGTACATTAGTATCATCCATCAGTAAAAACCTTGATCGTTTTCTTTCGGTCGCCGGTCTTTGAGGGTGTATGTATCTGTCGGTCGGTGTTTGCACTTGATCCGTCCGCTGGTACCCAACGCTGGTTAAAAACGTTGATCGTGTCACCACTTTGTATCTATCATCCTACTATAATATCGCTTCGATTCTCTCGTGTCTTGCATGCTCCTGGGAGTGAGCTTGTGCTGCCGGGCGGCAAATAGCCAACCATTATCGCTCTTTTTTACTATCACGCCGAGGCGCAACTCCCTGCCGGTCAGCTCAGACCTGGCTCTGTTAAGCTCAACGACAAAATCTCGCGCTTGTGACGGGAAGTGTCTATCGCTGTCTGCGAAATGGGTCTCGGAAGACCAGTGACATTCAAGTCTTCATCGATCGATGTCTGCGCCATGGGGGTTAGGTGACAAGTGACACACCAGTCAATGGCTCTTGACCCGTTCACTCCACAACATCAACAACAGTACCAACAGTAAGCAGCGGCAGCAGCAGCAACAACAACAACAACAACAACAACAACAACAACAACAACAACAACATCAACAACGACAACAGCAACAGCAACAGCAACAGCAACAATGAGTCAGCACCTTGACACCGTAGGGCAGGTCGACAAACTTGGTGCCCTTCTTGGCGAGCTGCTCGATGTTGTAGCCGGGAGAAGGGTCGTTCGACAGACCCAGAACTCTGAGACCCCACCGCAACCGGGCGGCGCAGGTGAAGAGGGAGAGAGGGAGAGGGAGATGGAGAGGGAGAGGGAGAAAAGAGAGGGAGAGAGCGGGAGAGGGAAACAAACAGACAGACAGACAGACAGACAGACAAACAGACAAACAGACAGACAGACAGACAGACAGACAGACAGACAGACAGACAGACAGACAGACAGACAGACAGACAGACAGACAGACAGACAGACAGACAGACAGACAGACGGACAGAGAGATAGACAAAACAGCCAGAGGCAGCCGGCAGACAGACAGAGTTAAAAGGCTATACCCCTTCAGCGGAGGGCAGTCCAGCCGTCAAAAACGGGTACAGCTAAAGAGAAATGAGACCAGCAGGCGCCGCCCCGAGATCGGGTACAGCATTCAGGGCTGTATTTAAGGTACTCCGTATGTAACAAGAAAGGGCAGGGCTTCCTAAGAGAGGGGAGACTCAGAGTTCGGGTATAGACCCAAAGAGACAGGGTAGGAGGACAACCCGCCACGGAAGACAGACGCCTCTCGTCTTTTCGTCCACGGCGTGCACGTGTGCAGAAACATCGGGTTTTCTTCGCACATTTATTGCCCTTTCTGTGTGGGGCCCATGGCCGGTGCATCAAGCACACGCTGAAAGGTGTAGACTGGCGTCCAGAATACCGTGAGGCGCATAACATACCACAACACCCCCTGGACCGATCATGAAAGCTCGATTACTCCCACGACCAGGAGCATGCGCAAACAAAACGGTGCGCGTTGTTGGGAAAAACTCTCCACGAGACGGCTCCAGCGCGGCCGTTTTCGGCACCGCCTCTCTTTGTGCTGCGGAGATATCGAGCCTTCAAAATCGGTCAAGGGGTGTGATATCGTACGTCACCTACGGTATACCAAACACAACACGTGACCCCTTCCCCTGCCTGTATGTTGGGGGCAGGGTGCCCGTACTCCGACCAAAGGGTACATCGATCGGAGCAGTGCAACACACACACAGCGCTAAGCAAATACGGTGGAGATGAGGGCATAAGGGGTAAGGGCACCATGGTCAGTGGGAGTGGGAGGGGGGCGTACTCTTATGTTTTTCATGCCTTAGCGGTTAGACCATTGAACCACGCGTCCTCGAGAGGACGGAGCATTGTTCCCACAGGACCGATCACCGATGGCCAATCGTTCCTTCCTACTTCGCCAAAGGTGGATCAAAAATGTCTTCCTAGTCTATGGTCAGTGGGAGGGGGGGGGGGCAAACACGGCTGCGACTTTGGTCAAGGAAGGGTCATGTGGGGATCAAGAAAGTTCTGGTAGGAATCGCTCGCGGGGGTAGGCTACTGTAGACGGAAGGAGAGGCCCTTGGACGGTTATTTAAAGAAAAATCATCAAGAGAGAGATGGGGAGGAGGGGGGACGGGCGGGGGGCCGAGGGAAGGAGACGAGACGAAAAGAAAGGACGACGCCTTCCTGCTGAGCGATCGGAACACATGAACACGCACAAACCTGGCGAATTTGTCCAGGCAGTTTCCGATGGCCATGTCGATCGTCTCGCCAAAGATGCGATACCGATGTCGTGAGTACGAAATCACCTGAGATTTACCGCAAAAAAAAATATCGGGGGAAAAGGGAGGGGGGGTATTCATAGTCGTGCATGCCGTAGTCATTGGACCATTGACCTCGCATCCCTACAAAGCCGGGACGGAGCACGCCGGGTTCTCACCGGACCAGGCTCTCACATTACCAAGCGCGAAGCGCCGTGAGGTATTCGGCGAGTCGCATGAAGGGTGCGCTGCATCCTGCTAGAGGTGTTCGCGCGGCATCTTGTGCTTACTTCCTTGCGTACGGATGACAGCTGCGTACGACGAAATTTATTTTCTGGTTTTTTCACTTGTAGAAACAGTTGTAAGCACTTTGTAACTGCCTCGAGGGTGCTTGACCAATTTAACACAACGTGCGATTATCGTCTTTGCGGGAAGTGTGAGGGTTCTCGACCCCGCACAACACAATCTACTCGACCACCATTCATGGTTACCGCAAAACAAAAAAAAAAGCCAAAAAAAGCGGTAACCTGGATGCGAAGCTCACGAAGTGATCGGCATGTTTTGCAACATCGCTGCCAAGCGACGAAAACCCAACCCCGATGGCAAACACAGGGGGGGGCGGCGGGGCGTTAACAAAGAGGCACAACGAAACGCGTTGTATCAGGCATATTTCAACCGCTAACGATTGATTGTATCCTTGTTTGGAATGTGCCAGAGAAGCCCACAGACCGAGGTCATCATACGCCCATTTCCTCGAAAAGGTGTGTGTTGTGTCAAACACTTGACATACTCAAGACGAATGCGTCGCGCGTAAACTTCACCGTTAAGTATTTCGTGCGTTGGGGCGTAAACGCCTGCCCCCCGCTCGCGCCTCTCCCCCCCCCCGCCATTTTCGCGAAACAAGGATGGATAACCGTGTCGAACCTCCTGCTACTGGTTTGGTCAAGGGATGCCCGCCGGTAACGCTTACACGCAGTGGGGGGTATCAAGCTGAACCACCGAGTATAAAAGTACGTTGAAGCACTTTGGATCTATTACCATAATACAACCGCGGCACGGTGTCTTGCCGTCACGACACGTATACGAGAACCAAAAAAAGAAAAAGTAGAGCTCACAGCGTACATAGTAGGTGCTCGACGACTCCGACGTGAGTCACTGTTACAATGCACGGCAAAAAATTGTACTCTAACATACAGTAGAGACTCATAAGCTAAATAGCATACAGTAGAGACCACCTATAAGCTTACCACAGCCAGAAAAAACACGCTCGAGCCCCACGAAGGGAAACAAAAACTGTTTCCACCCGTCTACCGTGCGCCGTCCGTCGCACCCCCCTACCGAAGAGCCGTCGCTCACGGAGGTACGACAACGATGGTTTTCATGGGTTCCGTGTTGGATGTACTTTCGAAGTTTCAGGACCTCGCCCGATGACGAGAGGCAGCGTCATTCTACTGCGACAACGAATACTGCTTGTCCTCTAGCACCGAGGAAGGGATCGCCAGGCCCCTTGCATCGCACCCAAAGTACTAAAGGTTCCCAGATAACCTACCTACCCATGGTTGGACGGACAACGACACATGCCCACCGGCTTGGTCCCGTTGTGATTTCCCTACTAGTGTATTTCATCGTACCGGCACGGGCATGGGACTACTTGGAATCAGACAGGCCGAAAGCCCCCCCCCTCTCCTCTCGTATACTATAAATACTGTGCCAACGACATGGGTAATCGTGTGCGCGCCAAGAGACGATATGTTTAAGTCACCATCTGCCACTGGTCATATCCGAACCAACGCCGGCCCCACAGCTTTCGCCAAGGAAACCCCCGCACTTGCTCGATAAACATAGCCCACGCAACAAGAAACAGGCTCCAACGGGCAGGACAAGACTAATTCCCGTCCATGCCCGCCCCTCTCCGCCCTGTTTCCTC
>FN649737.1:1901299-1912395 GCA_000310025.1 Ectocarpus siliculosus
CGGCCGACACAAAGCGGTTAATCTAGCACCCACCTTCGTCTGAAACGGGGGTGGGTAAGGTTTAGGTTTAGGATTAGGGTGAGGGATACCCTCTAAAACCCTAACCCTAAGCCCACGTTTGCCCGTTACTGCTGTGTGCAAAACGATGTACTGCTGTAGTCATGTGACGTGACATACACCCATTCCCCCCCTTCTGCGCGCGGGGAGTTTCGAAATTTCGAAAGTCTACCGGGAACGCTCTGGGACTGAAGTGTTTGCTTTCAAAGGGATCCCGGCGAGAGGATGATCGGAACCCCACGAAGGCAGGCTTTGGCACGACCCCTGTCGACCTATCGAGTAGAAAATCGGCCCGGAACTTCGTCCTACCGCAGTACATACACTGCCTGCGTAGAGCAACAGGAACGATGTGTACAGCAGTAGCAGATACTGCTGTATGGGTGATGTGGGACCACAACATCACCGCTGCTATCGAATAACTCAACAAAACTCTCTACCTACTAGAGATTGAGTTTCCCAACTCGAAACATATCCGAGGCGCCGGGTCTGTGCTACCCCTACATCTCAGCATTGGATCGCCGGTCCCAGCTCTAGGTCTACCCGCACGGCCCTGGGGGCGGGGCCGCAACAACATTTATTTGTTGTTTGAATGGACTTCGCACCTTGTTGGCGCTGCCCTCGATGCCAATCGCCACCAAAGGCTTGTCCGATTTCGGTGACCGCAAGTTACCGATGCGGAGCGGTGCTTCCGCACTCACATCCATCGTCCTTGATACACAAGGCCACGCTGTTGGTGTTGGTCGGCTGGTGTTGGCGTTGTCAACCCTAGCTGTTGCGTCGAAAGTCGAAAGAGACTAAGATGGGTACTGGTGTCTGATCTCTCTCGCCCATTGGCCAAAGTGTACGGTGCAGGCTTCGATGGGCCGCTGTCCGGCCCTCCTTCGGCAAGGCTCGGGAGCCCTACAGGAGATGATCTACAGACGCACCCAAGTAAGCTCTGACCTCCACCACCCCAGTGTCCGGCTACACCGCAACCTAGATGTTGACCCTCGGCTCGTCGGTGTGTTAGAGACGGCCAGCTCGGGTTGGAAGCGAAGACGTCTGACGATTGGTTGGTTCGCACCCGAGACATCGCAGGACCGGAATACAGCTCGCACCACGGGCTAGTATTAGCGCAGAGTGCGAGTTTCTGAGCTGCACCCAAGTGCAAACACCCGCGTGGGGATGAGCACAGGGGTTGCACGAGAGAGATAACTCGTCGTATGTAGAGTACTGCACCCATGAGGGGAACAACGGAAACGCTGCCGTGTGCGAGACTCACGACCTCGTGTTGACGTTCCTTTGTGCCAGCAGTGGAAGGCACCATGTAATGAATCCCCAACAACAGCTTCGCAGCAGTCACCAAAGCTCTACCGAACTTGGGAATACGGCGGCGTGTCCAGCAGCAACGCTTCTGTGAACTTACAACCGCACGTCTGGTGGTGAACTGCAGCCGTGAGAAGGCGCCGTATTCTTGTTGACGAGGGACGAACAAGTGCGTGACAAGCCGCACTCCCTCCGAATGAAACGAAACGATGGAGTCCAAGCAAGCATCCCCCATCTGCACGCACTGCAGCGCACAGCGCCAAGTTTCGGCGCAAGCATACATGCAGACATCACCAGAAAATGTCAGCCCCCCACCAAAAAAGAAGGATATTTGGTTTTCATGTTTTTTTTTTTATTTCCCAGAGCGAAACAAGGCAACGACGAGCACGCACGAGCACGCCATCACATCGCCATCACTTGCAGCAAAACCCTCCTCTCGTCCTCCTACTAATCAACTCCGAATGCTACAAGCACAGGCCCGCGAACAGGCGCCGGCACGCAACTAAGCAGCAGCACAACACGTGTGCTACCAACAGGTACGAATCAAGTCCGTGGAGGTCTTGTCAGAAGCGGCATGGCCACAAACACCATTCTGCGACGACGACGAATAAACGGGCGTTTATTTATGCCTTAAGGGCGTAGCAGCGCCTGGGGAGGTTGTCCAGCTTCTTCTGCTGGCGGTCGGTCTTGATGGCCAGCTGTGGCAACGAAAGGTGTTCCAAGCGAAGGGAATTGGAGGAGGGAGGCGTTAGTCATTGCTATTTCTGTGCCTGTCCCGAACGACCATACTCTCTTCAGACGTAAAAAAACCGTGTTGCGAAACAGAACGGAGGAATGCAGAGCTGGCTGTTGACAACGTACAACAAACGCTTGCGAGTGATACATAACGTCACAGCGCGGTGCGAGAGCCAATCTGCCCCTGCTTTTCGGCATTTACACCCTTTTTGTTGTGGAGCAATCGAGAGCTTAAAGCATCTATGGCACACTGCGCGTTAGCCAGGTTTTGGGTAACCGTTGTATCCCAACAAATCCTTCAGCTTCCCTCATGGCTATAATGAGATCTTTCAAACAAAGGGATAATTGCCCCCAAGTCTCGTCATCCATGGCTCGAACTCCTTGTGAGAGCTGAACTACAGTAAATGCTTCACAGTGAACACAATAATGGCACGTGCCGCTCTTCCGTTACGCCGATCACCCGTCCCTTTTTCCCATGCTGCTACCACACCACTGCACTCTGCGCAGGAAAAACGGGAGCTATACAAGAGCTTCCGTCCCAAACATCATTGGTCGACACCCCCCCCGTCAAACAGAGGCCGCGAGGTTGTGCTTGTGCCACCTACCACGCCATTCTGTCTTTTCCAATGAACGTACTACATATACTACCTGGTCAGGGTTCAGACGGCGGCGGATGGCGCGAGTCTTCTTGGGGCGAAGGTCGAGGGGCACGTACTTCATGTCCTCGTAGTACTCGCGGAACTGCCACGCAAGCGGACAGCAGCCAACAGGGCGTTCAACGCAGAAGGCGGTCGGGGGCATTAAATCGTCAGCGCCGAGTCAGTTCCTGCATCTCCTGGCCATCAAAACGACGCGCTCCCTTCGCGACAGGCTGCTGCCGCCGCTGGGATTACATGCAATGCGCCGTGACTCATGTGCAAACAACTGGTGCACACGGTATTCAGTTTTTTAGTCACAAGAGACCAGTGTATCAAGAGCGTGAAATCCTCAAAGAGTGATGAAGCAAATAACATGACATGTACGCAAGACGGGGCTAAAGCAAACCTGATGGAAAAAAAAAAGTCAAAGGGGTGGCTCTAGGCAATAGCCGCGCCAAAGTCGGCCTTCCACCAAAAGGAGGAGAGGGACTACAGTTTCCACACCGAACAGCGTTTGGGCCCATGCAAGACAGCGAGCTCACCCTCTGCTTCTGCGACTGGTGGTAGACGGTGAGGGTTCTCGCGATCTTCTTGCGAACGACCGCGATCTTGGCGAGCTTGGAGGCAGCGCCGCCGGTCACCTGCGCTACGCGCAGCTGAGGTCAAGAAATAACGCAAAGAGTGGGGGGGGGGGGGAGAGGGAGGTGTACTCATGTAAACGCATGCCGTAGTAGTTCGGCCATCGACCTCGCCTTTCTAAAATGCCGGGACGAGAGACGGGGGGGGGGGTGAGGCGTACTCTCACGCTTTGCATTGTTTTGGCGGTTGGACCATTGACCACGCGTCCTCGAGAGGAGCATTGTTCCCGCAGTACCGATCACCGATGGCCAATCGTTCCTCCCTACTCCGCCGAATGTGGCTCAAAAATGTTTTCCATCTCCTATCAGGGTAGGGGGGGGAGAGCACCTAAAACAAATGTCAAGAGAAAAGCAAGCAGACAAGAAAAAAATAGCGGATGGGCACCACAGAAATATTGCGGCGACTTTGCCGGCTATAACAGCACAATACCAAGAGAGGGGCAAAACGAGTTTCAACAAGCATATAACAAACGCGGGGGAATGTTTCACTGTGTTTTTTCACGGTATGAGATCGGCGGTGGCCTGCGAAGGACTGAATCCACAAGATCACCGTGCACGAACGCCGAAGGCAAAAACAATGAAGAGCGTTGGAGCTATGCGTAGAGATTTATCGATAAGGATCTTCACGCTTACCAACAGTCGCGCCCTCTTGTTGTACCTGCGTTCGTCACAAAAGATGTGCTCCTTACATGCGCCCATCGGAGATTCAGACTTAGGGTTTCGGACTGTGGGTGATGTGCTCTTCACGTGTGTCCATCATATATCGGAGAGTCCAGACTGTGCAACAATATGTATCACTTGATACGTTTTGTTATACAGTCGCACTCTCCGACACAAAAGATGGGGCGCATGTTAGGAGCACATCACCCACAGTCCTCATCTCCGGGACATGATGGGCGCACGTGAGAAGGAACACAAATTTGGTGACCAACGCAGGTACAACAATGGCGCGCGACTGTTGTATGTAAGCGTGAAGACCGTTATCAGAAGGATTGGATCGCCCGCCAGCACAACACCTCCCCTTGGGCTAGCAGGAAGCGATTGGTGGCACGGAGTTCAATAATTGTGATTATATTATTTATTCATTTATGGTACAAGAGACTCACCACTTCTCGTATGGTACCACCATGTTTGTTTTTCTTTCATCTGTATATAGACTGCTGCGGGAGATACGCGCAGAGATCCTGCATAACCTTCTCGACAACCACTGTACACGCTTCATTTCTCATTGTCGTCGTCGATCCTACGGCACTTGTGTTGTTGGCTCAAGGGGTGGTGTTTAGCTCGCGGGCGATTGTGTCCTTTTCGACTAAAAACACGTGTTCGTTCTCATCGAAAAAGGCAAGTCGTCAGGGAGCTCAAGACCACTCCCCGTGACAAGAGGAAACGCCGTAGGATCAATGACGACCAGGAGGAATGAACCAAGTTCAGCAGCGTGTGTTACTTTTGTTGACGAGACACCCACCCCCCCTTTATTGAAACAGAGACGCAAGTTTTAGGCGTGAATCGTACTAGCTGATGTGTTTTGTACGGACGAGACCCAGAAACACGTGTTCGTTCTCATCGAAAAAGGCAAGTCGTCAGGGAGCTCAAGACCACTCCCCGTGACAAGAGGAAACGCCGTAGGATCAATGACGACCAGGAGGAATGAACCAAGTTCAGCAGCGTGTGTTACTTTCGTTGACGAGACACCCACCCCCCCTTTCTTGAAACAGAGACGCAAGTTTTAGGCGTGAATCGTACTAGCTGATGTGTTTTGTACGGACGAGACCCAGAAGGTCTAACAGACAAGTGTGTGTTTCCAATAAAAAAACACAATAAAAAAACGACAACAACAAATGTTGATGGTGGTCATGCCGTCGAGTTGTCGGGCAAAAAAAGAGGCAAGACAACAGACAAACAGACGGACGACCGGCGGCAAGCCGTCGCGGTCTGTGACGAAGTAACCTAGGTCACGTCCTTGCATGCAGGAGGGGGGGGGCTCCCCGCTTCCGTTCTCAACCCTCAAGCAAGATACAAACAAAACAGTAAAAGCTAGGTTGGCACTACCATAAGTGAAAACCAAGAAAACCGTCGGCTTGCTCTTACAACGGAATACATGACTACTATGACGTTTAACAGCTGTGGAAATCTATTCGTAGACATTCTTCTCGGTAAGGGTCTGCACATGTACCAACTTTGCCGCCCTCTTCTCATAATTGCATTGATCGCACAACAATATGCCCTCCGGTCTTCCCTGCACCATCATGTTGTAGAGAACCACCACCCCGAAATCGCTATCCGGACGGCGCTGGCAGTAGTGCCGTCGGGACTGCGATTGCACATGGCCAATTCTCCACAACATGATGGCGCAGGGAAGAAGGAGGACGTATTGTTGTGCCATCAATGCAATCACGACGAGAGGGCGGGAATGTTGGTACACGTGCAGACGCTTACAGAGAGGGATAGGATCGCCCCGCGAGCAAATCTGCAGTAACCGTGTGAGTGTGCTGTTGTGGGTGTTCACGAGACAACCACACCCCGTCTTTTTGTGCGCCGCCTTCGCGAGAATACTAAGCACTAGTTGTGAAATAGAGAGGGGGGGTTCGCAACCCAAAACCCTAATCCCTACTAAAACCAGGACAAGTATCCTCGCCAATGCTTCTAGTTTGTCATCCTGTATAGGCCCCAGCATCACTTGCTTTTCCTACTTGTGTATAGACTTGCGTACCTGCAATTGTTTTTTGCCTGTTTTTTTACACGTAAACAGCGGCGTTTTACTGCTGTGGGAGAGCGATGCGCAGACGTCGACAATATGGCAAGTCACGCTGCTTCCCACGTATCATCATCGGCGGCGACGACGACGGCGAGAGACACAGATGTCGCTTTCATCGGGACCTCGCAAACTCTCCGCCCCCTCTCGCCCCCCAATCAAAAAAAAATAATAAAAAAGTTCAAAGTCGAGAACGGCCTTTTCATCAACTTCAAGCACCAGGTCACTTGGTGCAAATACCTGTTTTTTCCTCCAGACGTACTTCACCCGTAGGGCTGAAAAAAATCGATGTTTTCCTGCGTCTTGAGGCTTTTTCAACCCGTGGTCAACAGCGAGAGAAAGCCATCAAAATCTATTATCGTGCGAGCTACATGTAGATACATACACATGCACAAGACGATGCGCACTCTTACCGTCTGGAGCTCGGTTCGGAGCTCGGTGAGCTTGGCGGTAAGCTCGGCCTTCCCGAGTTTCCGGAGTTCGTGTGCCTTGTCCGAGCCTAAGTTTAGACAAAAAAACAGGTACAGGTGTGTGTGTAGATAGTCGGGGGGCAAACAGACACACCGTTAGCTTGTTGAGGGGTGAAAAGAGAGCGCGGTTGCAGTAGATTGTTCAAGGTGGCAAGAAAGCAACCACGGCGGGAGTCGTTCAACAACCATAGATGAACTATCGGAGCAGCGAGAAGCAGCCTTAGGAGCACTGGTGGCGAGAGATGGTTCTGAACCACGGTGGGTGGGAGCTCTAATGACAAACGCCAGCAAATGTCCGCATATGCTACTGGGGGGGAGTTGAGGTTAGGCAAGGGAGTGTTCAACGACGAGAACGAGGTCCAGGAATGCTGGTGGTGGTTCAACCGGACAACCTTCGATGCAGAGCGCAGAAAGTTGGTTCCTGATTGCGGGTATGTGCTGCTGCAGAGAGGTGCTGCAAGTGGTATCCATCCCCCCTCCCTCAGCATGCTTGCTGAATACAAAGAGGCACACGCGTGTTTCGTTCCAAATGAAAAAACTCGCAACGCCCGCTCCCCTGCATACAGCAGTAGTGGGCCCTGTATAGTGCCGGCATGTGTCTAGAGATTTGACCGGCATTTATACCGGGTCACCGGCACTTTTCAAAACAGGGATAAATACGTTTAAGCGTGGGAGTGGATAATCGTGTCCAGGAATTTGACCGGCACTTATACCGGACTTGAGGAAAAATAAATATACGCACAGAAAGACTATCCATTCGAGATAAACCCACATTCTGCCGGCATTATACCGGGTCACCAGCACTTTTCAAAACAGGGACAATTAGGTTTAAGCATGGGAGTGGATAATCGTGTCCAGGAAAATGACCGGCACTTATACCGGACTTGAGGAAAAATAAATACACGCACAGAAAGACTACCCATTCGAGATATACCCACAGTCTGCGCAGCACTATTCAATCGGCAAATACGCGGATGTATACACGGTAACACTCTGTCATGGTGTACGGGTGAACCTCACAGCAATAGACCCTGACATGTGTGCCATCCCCGTAGTTAGCTCACAGCTCACACAACAAGAACGGCTTTGAACGCCAAGGTCACGAGATGATGTCTTTTTCCTTGGTATGGAGTATTTGAGGTCGAATAATATTGCTGTTGATAAGCGAAACGTCGATTGCATGGGCTCTCAACCAAACCAAAGCTGATGAATCCTCAGTGGGATGTACCTCATCGTGTTGTATAGGAAATAGAGTACAGATACAAGTACACATGGCAACTCGCGCAGCAGTACCGACCGCTGCCTCTAGACGAAGAAACGACGCCCAAAAGACTCCCAGCAATGGAGCCGCCAGGCGATAGCGTCGAAATGCTGGGGCGTACGTACGGCAGTGCATAATTAGCACCACCTATGCATATGCAACGCTGTGTCTGCTGCTGCTGTGGGAAAGTTGTTTCTCTCAGGAAGAGGGTGGTGGCTAGAGAGGTTGCGCAGCCAAAGGGTAAAATACACTCTTTTTTTCACTGACAGCAGAAGAGCGAAGCACACACGGAACTCGACGTCACGGAATGCCAAGGTCGGGGAAGGATCAGGACGCCCGCCCTACGCAAACGTCGGCACCGAGACGCCCGAGCTATGGGCACAACTGGCCACGCAAAAGCAGCAACGATGTACACTCCTGCTGTCACCACCCTCTTGATCGAGACACTCCACAGCCACCGACCGCTATTGCTCGAAAACTCCACACCTCACCACCTCCATGCACTTCACCCGTGACCCCGGGCCTATTAGCCAGGCACTCACCCATGGTGTCTAGCTGCTGTGTGCCCTCGCTCTGGGAGTGATCACGCGCGCGCTCTCTCCTCGCCCATCCACACGAGGCGCCGCGCGCGCGCCCCGGGGTTGTTACCGTTCTGTCCCCGAACCATAATGCCTTCGTGACGTTTTCCACTACTACAGACTGCGAGAGTCCGGTTGTCCAAGGCGTTGCCAACAAGTCTACAGGACTTGCTGACCTCTGCTGTGTAGAGATCAACAGACTTCCGCCCCTGCTACTGCTGTATTGCCGCAAGGAGGGAGAAATGGCTGCAAGATTGCTTCCGTTGGAGCTTATCGACAAGTGCATTGGGTCCAGGCTGTGGATTATCATGAAGGGAGACAAGGTGTGTTTGATGAGGCAACAGCCCCTATTGCTGAGGGAGCAACACGGCCAGGGGAGGGGATTGTACTAACCACCGTTCGTGTTGGAGCGGCGGTGTGGTTTGATGGTCGTAGAGAGTACCGGACAGCCGCCGCCCCGGACAGCGTTGTTTCTTTTAGCTTTCTCTCCTTTTGGCAGCCCGGCGGACAGGGCACCGACAAAAACAAGACCCAAGAACAACTTCGTTTACGCAGCGGTGCAAGTATGCATACTTGCAGATAGTGGCCAAATATGCACTCACGCGCGTCTTTGCGAAAGATGGGGTGCGCTCTCCCCCCCCCAAACACAAGCCACCTAAGGGGGGCGCTCGGTGGCGGGGGTCGATTAGTTCAGGGGGAGTAGCGTGAACCACAGGGAACCAGGAAGCGATTGGGGCTTTGGTTGCGTTCTCTCGTTCGTGCTTGTGCCACCCCTGAGCATTGCTTTCAAATTGCGTCGATTGCGCAAGATACCACACCCCCTTGCATCTACTGATATGTAGTCAAAGCTCGTTCACTCTGCAGCAAACAACAAAGCAGTGAGGTTACCGAGAATGTCGGCGTTAGAAATGTCTCGTCGAGAGCTTATTACCGAAAGCGTATCGCTTGACTGCGGCACCCTCTTCGTCGTGGAGCAATCGAGCTTTGAAAATCGGTCCAGGGGGTGTGGTATCTTGTGCAACCGACTGTAGTGCATTGCAGCAGTCATCCCTCGGTTCAGGACACCATTTTTAAGGAAATTCCCCCGGTTATAGACAACTTTTTTTTCACAGGCATGGTGGCTCACAGAATGTAAAACATAAGGATGGGGTATCAACCTTAAGGACACTTCCAAGGCTTAAGGCGGTTTCTTATAACTTTCGGAAATGCAGTTCAAAAATGTGCATTTCCAAATTCGGACCAAAAACTGTTTTTTATAAGATCAGAAATGACACTTTTCTGCCTGAATATTTTTGATTTCACGTTTCCAACCGGTCATGCGTTTGGAAATGATGACAATTTTCGATTGGATGGCGCGTTTGTTTTTCGCGTTTGGAAATGCACACCACACGGACAAAACCATCGATTGCGCAGCAAGTACTGGTCGTAGCGAGCTCATCAAGGGCTCCGAGCAACCCTCGGAGCACTCTGCCGCCATCCCAGCCGTTTACTTGTGGTTGCCGTGTAGCCAGTTGCGCTCAGTGCAAAATGTTGGCCGGCTGACACACTCACCGCTTGCTCAGACCCTCAAAGAGACGCGACATCATCCCAACGCACACGCATCGATGGACGATATGTTCATTTTCTCGCTTGCTAGGTCACCCCTGCTGCTGAAACTTGCGAGGATGTGAGCTCCGTCAACTGCTCTCTCTCGGAGGGGCTGTGTAATTGCTGTTGGTTCGGTCGATGGAGAGGGATAGCTACAGCGCCACCGGTGACACGGCGAGAAGTCTGTGAGGGACTTCTTTTGTCTGTCGTCTGTGGTGATGTGTGTTATCGGCAAGAAACACTGATCCGATGTTGTTGTTACATTGTACTAAAATATTCATGACCAGGAGCTTGTGGGCACCCTGAGAGGGTTCGACGACTACGTGAACATGGTGCTGGACGACGTGACCGAGTACGAGGTTGATGCCGACGGGACGAAGCGGAGGATACAGCTCGATCAGGTGCTGCATCGCTCTCTGCAGCAGTAATTTTTTTGTCGAAGAGAAGACAAACAAACATCAACAGGAGCGAACAACAGCAGACAGCGCAGCGATGCTGCTTTTGATTTTATTTATTTTTTTCTTAGTCGAGCCCTGTAACCTCGCCGTATGTTTCGACAGACCCTGGTGCGCCCTACTGCCTTTGTTCGACGTAAAACGGCTGCCGAGGGAATGCTCGTGCCCATCCCACAGATATCGAGCGGCAAACCCAAATGTCGTGTGCGATAGGCGAGGATGGCAAAGTAAGGGCAGCGAGGTATAGCACGGCATCTCCTTACTCCTTGCTACAGATACAGGAAACTGCTGTTGTCCTTCTTATTTCTTTCTTCTTTTGACACCGCTTTTTTTTTTGTTTTTCGTCTCTCGTACGAACCTACGTGCCCCTCGTCGCGCGTGTGCTCCACTCCCGCCGAAGATTTTGCTAAACGGGAACAACGTGGCGATGCTGGTTCCAGGGGGGAGCCCGGAAGATACATAACGCATTTCGGGGGGGGGAGGGGGGGTATGATTGTACAGAAAATGTTAGGGATCGACAGCCCGGCAGGGGAAGAGCGGCCGGCGAGAGCATGCGGGGGTTGGGGGGGGGGGGGGGGGGTTTTCTCTTTCCTCTCCTTTTTTTTTTTTTTCCTTTTCCT
>FN649737.1:1986775-2000993 GCA_000310025.1 Ectocarpus siliculosus
CGGGGGGGGGGGGGGGGGGGCATACGTAGGATAATGGGGCATCGGGTTTAAAAACGCCAGGTCAAGACCAAAGCATGGGGGGGGGGGGTCTGAGAAGTAGACGGGAAGACAAAAAAAGGGAAACAGAAGCAAAGGATGCGACGATCTAGTTAACAAACATACCTTTCCATTTTTCTACAACCCTTCCCACGATATCCAGCAATCGTCTGGTACACCTCTCAGCTTTCTTGATTCACCCATGCCACGTTGCACCACACACGAAAATGGTGTACCTATACTGCTGTACTCTTGTGCTTTACAGAGCTTAGACAAGACACCGCAGTGTTACATTCGACTCTTGCTTGCATCATCGCACCAGTATCATGAGATTTCCAAGCGCTTGTGAGGGGAATCTGTCCCCACAAGTCTAGGGATCTCCACCACTTCATTTCTTTCTGTCCCGACAAGTTCAAATACAATGCACGCAATGGGCGGAGAGTCCACGGGGAAATCTCGTGACATTATATTTCTGTCTTTCCTATTTACGTCGAAGTATCATTTTCTCCATACGTATCGTACCCCCAGCTATGTTTTGTTGTTGTTGTTGTCTTCACATTAAAAACCGTTCCGATCTCTCTCTACCCAGTACCTTCATATGTCCGTACTGATCCAACACTTGACGCGGTCGATTCCCGTGGTCACAGGCTAACTTACCCTAAAAAGGTTCGCTCAACAAACTGGCCCCGAGGGGTCCGCAAGTCAATAGAAATCAACGACAGATATTCTGGAGTCCTCCGCTCCCTCTGCGCGCTATGCGAGGTAACAACTGAGTCTAGGAGTCAGCATCACGGGCCAGAGAGAATGAGGTACACCCCCTTGGTTCAATCTTGGTGCTTCACACGCAAGCAGAGACAAGGCCATCTGACACAGAAAAAGAGAAAAAAGAGCGACAAAGAGAAAAAAGAGAAAAAGAGAAAAAAATAAAAGGCAACAGGAAGAAAAGAGAAAAGAAAACGAAAAAGAAAACGAAAACGAAAAAGAGCGAGGACAAAAAGAGACCAGGCCGAAAATAACAAGAAATAAGGGACAGAATAAGGCACACGGTGGAGAGAACACTCACGAACGAACAAGCAAACACGCAAACATGGCCACCAACCAGCGATACATGGTGATGGTACGTCATCACTAGTGGGGGGGAATTGGCAAAAAGAAATTCAATCCGGCACGTATCACGCCAATCGGTCCGTCTCTTCTCATTTACTTTCTTCCCTCGCCGTCTCGTCCGTCTCCTGCCCCCCTCCCGCCCCATCGTATGATGCATACTTGAAACATCAGGTCCTGGCACTGTGTACTTTTTTTTTTTTTCTGATAATAACACAACACATCCATCTCTGTCCATGGAAAAGGGTGTAGGATAAACTCGTTGTAACTGCTGTGTTGTTAGCAACGGCCGCTCGGCAAGGTCTTGCGGTAGGTACGTACATGTTCCCTTGTTCCGCCGACGGACATTAGTCTACAAGGTACTGAGCGGCGACCGGAGCGTTTTATACTGCGAAAACAACAACAACAAAACAATAACCGCCTCCGATAACACCATCCATCACGCATGTATCTTTATCTTGTCAGCAAATCATCACCACCGCGGCAAGTTTCGCGAAATTCGGTTGCCGTATGCGTTTGTCCAGGGAGAGAGCAAAGATAAGCTCGCGAGAACTGCTTTCGTCCTTGCGTTTCGCACACACATAAGTATGCATACAGCGCTGGAGAGGTCGGTACGTTTATCATGTGTCACTGCTGCAGTTGGGTGGCGTGACCGCGCTCTTGGATCGGTAGTCAGCGGAGGTACGTACAAATAGCGCGCGCCCTGTCGCAAACAGTGAGCGCTTTACCAAAGACGGCTGTGCGAAAATAGCAGCAACAGGCATGCAAGACTGTCCACGCTGCTGCCATGTAACACGACTGATCACCCTGCCACATCTGTCCAAGCCAAGCACCCAGAAAGGAGCAGCAAACGCGAAGAACAACGTTCCACATCAAAAAGTCAAATGTGTCACCATGATGCAACAGCAGACCCGCCGCATTCTCAGACGATCAGGCAAAAGAGTGATGTGTGCGTTGTTGGACCTCACAATCTGCAGGGGAGAGCGAAGAGGCCCGCGCTCTTGTGCAGCAACAGCAAAAAAGGACCCGTGCTGATGTGCTCCGTAGATCATGAAACACGCACCTCATCTTCGGGCGCTGCGTAGGCGGAGGGCTCCTCACGAACGCTGCCGCTGCTTCTTCCGTGGGAGATGTACTACTGGTTTCGTTCTGACTAGCCTGCTGGCCTGGCACTGCATCATTGCCGAACGTTCCCCAGCCTGGACCACCCTTTACAAAGCGCTCTTTCTCCTCCTCACTCATGGTGAGCAGCTCTCCCCCCTCTGCCTGACAGCAGTAGGTAGGTCACTCAGCACGTTGGTTCTGGCTCACTTTTGAGGGGGGGGCAACGCAATTTGGAATTCGTAACATGGAGGTATGCCCAAACCAAGACTAATCCCGCCGCGTCCAGGTGCTTTGCGCTTTGCGTCCACCACCGCCGCACACAGCAGTGCAGCTAGCTGCCATGGCTGCCTTTGGCCTGAGCTTGGACAGCCCCCTCCTCCCTAACGTCGATAGCTTCATCAACCCTACAAAAGGCGAGGACGAGCATCGGAGTGCTCTCAATGCGGTGGTGAGAAAAGGCCTCTGTTGCAACTAGACAGGGCTACCGAGCACATTATACTGCTTTCAGAGTACTGCGCTTTGTGGTACCGAAAGAGTCGGAGAGATGGCACCCCCGTGTTAGCATTTTTGTATAGCGTATTTCTCCACAACCAGGTGGGTACCACTGCCGAAAAGGGGAGGTTTGGAAACATCTCGTCGAGGGCTTTCCTGAGAGGTATCGGTTGGTGTTCGCACCCTCCTAGTTGTGGAGAAATACGCTTAAAAAAAACGCTCAACACGGGGGTGCCATCTCTCCGACTCTTCCAATACAGCAGTATTTGAAAAGTTGAAAGTTGAAAGTTTTGGTTGTCCATGATGTTCCAGCGCTGGTCCACGTCCGGAAGCAGTCAACCGGGCGGCGGTGTGCAACGTTGGTGTCAGCTCTTCGTTGATTTTTCTCGCTATATTGGCCTTGAAGTTAACATTCAGTCAAGTCTACAGCAGCACAAAATATCACAAATCGTTGTAGTTGCAAGTTGGTACGTAGGTGACACATTTTTCTCCCACACAGCATGCCGAGATCAGTCAATGGTAACCTCTGGCTGGTGAACCGCATGGGTTGCGAGGAACACAGCAACACTGCAGGCGGATGTGCACCACCAGCATATTTTGCATGGGGGCAGAGAACAACCCACCCTCTTTCAATACCATTTGGGTGCACATGTCTATCTACATCTATTTGCACCATATTTTGTTGAAGCGAGTTTTTTCGATCGTGGCTAGATTTCATTTTTAAAGACCGTAAATTGGTGCTTTGTATCGGGATAAGCGGAGTATGCTGGCGTCGTGACGGCAAAATCGGGTTAAGAGCCTAGAGAGCGGATAGATCATCGTTCGAACCCCAGACGTGGGGGTTATTTTTTTTCGCGACTCATTTCGAAGTGCTTCTTTTTTTCCCGCTCTAAACACACACACACACGGCAGTCCACACAGCAGTCCGCAACCCAACAGAATGCAGACACATCTCGAAGTGCAGTACTATCAGTCAGTACAGTGTACGTACTTGTTGTGCTGTTCTCGTTCCCCCTTATTGTTCTGCCTATTTTTTCTACTTTTACTATAGCCAGCCGCTAGACTTCTTCTACTGGATGGAGTTGAACAATGTCGGCTTCCCTCAACTCACTGAAAAAGACTCCAACACATCCCGTTCGACTGTGGCTATATTTATATCTCGAACGGGTACAGTAATCTTTCTGTCTTTGTACGAAGTATACATATCTTTCCTGCTATTTATGCACGTACAGCAATACGACAAAAAGAAAGCGGTACCGACAGGAGAGCGTCTTTTGTTGGCGAGACAGAGAAAAGAAAAAAGGATTGGGAAGGAGGGGAAATGTTAATGTTTGGGTGTAGCAGCTTCACCAGAGGCCGAAAGAGAAGAGAAGGTTGACTCAAGACCTTGTTGGTTAGAGAGTGGTAGACACGTACCTCCAACAGCTCACCCATCTATCTCTTCGCCTCTACACCCAAGAGTAGGAACGCCCAGGCACTTCCTTGCCACACGAGTGTCCTCTTGATCTGACATGAATCTGGTCGTTGCTGTGGTCACATGCCTGTTGTCACGAAACCAGCGCCCGTTGATCTGTTTTTTCTGTTTTTTTTCTAGGCTGACAACTCGCGGGCCGGATGCATGCCTCATTGATGCGCTTTCCAACTACTAATGCTGCTGTGTACAATTATGCCCCAACCTCCACCGTCTGCACGGTCTGCTTTGCTGTGAACCTCTGCTAACACTACTGCGGTATGGTTTTGACTGCTGGAAACTGCATCTGGGGCAGCTGGTTCAGAAGCAGTACATGTACACATATACAGTCTCTAGAAATCAAGAGCTTTTAATTTTTTATGTGTTGATATATCACTTTCGCTTGTTTTCGTGCTTCGGGATATCTCTCGCCGGCAGAAGCGAGTCTTTTCTCACGTTACCTTCTCAGGGGCACGCAGGCGGATCGTTGGTACATTTTCGCGCACGCCCGGGGACCACAAGTCACCCGTGGCGCTTGTGCTTGACGCCCAAAGATGAAAAAACTGACTCTACACCCCGGGGACGTGTTCCGCGCGAAGATAGCCTTCGCAAGAAATACGAAAATAACTGGTTCGCATTAAAAGGGAAGACTTTTGTTTTGATTGCTGCGCAACGCACACAAGTCCCACAGAGCATGGGCAACACGAATACATAAGAGCGAGTGATGAAACGCGGCGGATTAGAGCAGTAAAGCCTGCAGCGAAGATGTCGTTAGCCTGTAAGCACACACTCACGCACACGCGAAAAGTCAGGGCGAGAAACTTGACTACGCGCATGATGCAAAATTCCAGGCAAATTCTGCGCGTTGTACGCAAAAACCGGCACTCACTACCGAATGTCATGACGTTGAGATGCAACGATGCGACCGCGATGACATCGACCATGTCCTCTTGCGTCGCCCCCGGGAGGCAAACCACTAACTCCCGGGGACCCTTGCAGTATGTAATACACACCCTGGACGGATATTTAAAGCTCGAAAACTCCGCAGCAAGAAACAGCCACGGTGCCTAAATTAGCGGCGTTGGAACCGTCTCGTGGAGCGCTTTTCATTTTTTGCATTTGTGCATCCTCCTCGTCGTGGAGCTGTCGAGCTTTCAAAATCAGTCCAGGGGGTGTGGTATCTTACGTCATGCAACCTAAAATGCACATTCTCACGGGTCTCTTTGCTCTATCACATTGGCCGCGCAGAGTATGTGAGCATTTTTGCGTCCGAACCCCCATGACCACAGCAGAAATCGAAACTTAAAGTTAGGACCGGCGCAGTGAAAATCCCGGGGAGACTTCAGCGCCGCCGCTGCCGAAAAACGAGCCCTCTACCGTCGAGTCTAACTCGGCATGACGTTTTATCCCCCGACTCCCTCCCCCTCTCTTGCCCCATCTCTCCCCGCCCAAACTTCTTCCAAGGTGCTCAACATCCACAGGGCTGGCGCCGGAGCTTTCGAGGGGCTGGTGACTAACCAGCTGGGGGAGTATCTCTCCAACCCCGACACTAAGGTACAAAAAAAAAAAAAAAAACGTCCGGCGGATGAAAAACGCACCACACGGTCTGACTTGTATTGATGGAGGTCCGGCGGATGGAAGACGCGCCACACCGTCTGACTCTTGAATGATCTTCGCCTTGTTCCACCAAATTACCGCAAAGAGGGTATTTAGTCCCAGTCTAGGGCAAAAAGACCTTGTGCCGCTTGGTGACTGGTTGTGTGTCGTTCCCCCGAACCTTTCGCGGAACGCTGCTGGTACGGCAGACTTGTCCACGCTTGTTTGCCTGGTGCAGCTGGGTGCGAAGCTCCGCGCTTTTGTTCTCTTGAGCGTACCCAGGGTGGACTGCAGCCAGCCAACCCTGCGGTTTTTTGCTTTTGTCGTCGAAGACGGACTCCTGTCTGTTCCTCCACGCCTTTCTTTTGTTCTTTCGCTGGACGCGTGGTCAATGGTCTAACCGCTAAGGCATGCAAAACATAGGAGTACGCCCCCC
This sequence comes from Ectocarpus siliculosus, assembly GCA_000310025.1. Classification (NCBI taxonomy): domain Eukaryota; class Phaeophyceae; order Ectocarpales; family Ectocarpaceae; genus Ectocarpus; species Ectocarpus siliculosus. Next base: position 1,992,994 of record FN649737.1, read on the forward strand.
CCCCCCCCCCCCCCCCCCCCATCCTTTCCAAAACGTCCCCTGGGCCGGCGAAAATATTATGTCCCCCACATTGTACGGATGCGAGGTCTAACGACTACGGCATGCGTTTACATTAGAACATCCCCCCCCCGCCCCCGTATCACATTATGAACGCATGCACTGTACCGAACACCGTGACGCGGTCCAACCTCTCGGCTACCGGTTGGTTCGATGGGCTCGTCCGTAGATGTATCTGCCGCCGCCCGCTTATCATGTCAACAACAACGGCATAACATCGCGAACTCCAACAGAAAAACCAAGCACATTTGTTTCTTATACGGGACGGGGACAACGCGTCTCCTACGTGCGGGCTCCCTTGCATGCGGCCACCGCGCAGGTTCGGGAGCGGGCGACGCTGCTGCTCGCCGAGCTGTTGGCGCGGCTGCCCACTCTGCCCCTGGCCGCCGCATCCGCGGCGCGTTTCGCCGGCTTTTTCTCGTCGCGCCTCGGCGACTACCCTTCGGTAAGTAAATTTTTTTCGGTTTAAGCAACAACGGGTGCCCCCGAGAGTTGGCGGGGGCACACCAGGTAGAAGCAGTACGTCGCGATAATGCGAGTCCTTGGCAACACCTGCTTTGGAGGGAGGCAACAAAGCGTGACCGCACCCCCCGGCGCCATTGCCCAGCAGCTCGCTTGCACTCCCCCCTCCTTTCACACTAACCCCACCAGTAGTAAGTCGACCGTCCATCCACGTATTGATCTTCTTTTGTTCTCCTGGTGGTTCGGCGTGGTGTGCAGGTGGTGCCGGCGCTGAAGGCACTGTCCGACCTGCTGAAGAACCACTCGCCGGCCCTGTTTGGCGGCGAGGATGCCTCCGCCGCCGGGGGGGGGGTGGGCTCATCTCGCCGTTCGGCGCCCGCCGTTGCCGTTGCCGCGGGGGGTGACGGGGGCACTGCCGGGGTAATCGCCAGGGGCGTGTTCGAGGAGCTTCACTTGCCGGCTCTTTCCCAGAGCATCCGACAGGTGGGGGGGCAGGCGGAGGGATGGCGTGTAGTTCAGCGGCAGAATCATGAGCGAGTGCTTGTGGTCGAGGCCGTGTCTTTGTTCGGAGTGCGACAGATTGCCTCGTTTCGGACCGAGCTTCGGTTGACTCGTGCCTAAATGGTGGAGTGGTGTGCCCGGTATCATTAAAGGTCGTGTTTTTCGGTGCCAGCATGTCGCCTCGTTTCGAGCCAATCTTGGTTGGTGCGCTCGTGTTGCGTGTATCTTGTTATTATTATCATCGACCGCGCTAACCGGCTGACCAATGAAAAGACGTCAGTCTCGGTGCGGTTGAAAACACAAGACACTTCTAAATGCCATGAACTGGGACCCCGTGAGGGGGCAGCATGTTGTGTGTGTGGATGTGTGTGTGTGTGCTCGATGTCGTTCAAGCCCAAACTCTCGGTGCCACGTTCGGTGCCATCGATCGCCGTCGGGGGGGATGGTCGGCAATGCGCACACCGCGAGCCTCTCACCCGAGGAGACCATCCCCTTTTGAGGCCGGCTTGGCCGGCTCTCTGTGTTGCTTCCAGAGGTGGCGGCGTCTGTTCTTTTGACGTTTCAAGGGAGAGTGGGGCGCGGACAAGAAACTGTCGGAAACGTGCGTGTTTCGTTTGCGCTGTGCACGTGACCAAACGCGCGCGTGATTGCGACAATACTCCCCTGCTTGCCGAGAACATTCCCCTTTTTTGCCTCAGAAGACTGAAGGGATAATCTGTGCATACGCCGTCCACCGCAGCAAGTAGTTCCGCTCTCTGGCCCACCCGTGCCGTCACATACCGAGCACCTGTGCCCTTTTTTTTTTTTTTTTTTGTTTTTTTCACACAGAGTACCGTTTATTTTTTTTTTTTTTATTTTGCTCCCTTCCTCCCCATGAGGGATTAGGGGGGCCCCATGGGAGGTCAATGGTTTAGGGATTACGGCATGCCCGCCCATGAGCCCCCCCCCCCCCCCCCCCATGCGCGCAGGCGGCCCTGTCCGTGTTGCTGGCGCTCGTGACGCACCCGGGTTTTACGGAGGCGTTGTCCTCGGGGATGGGAAAGACCTTCGTCGACGGCCTGGTGGGGTCGCTCGAGGGCGAGAAGGACCCGAGGTTTGGGCCTTGGTCTTGATGCTATTTAGCTGTTTGCCGTAACAGGCGGAGAGATGGCACCCCCCCCCCCCCGTTTGACGGATCTTCAGAGCTCGATTGTTCCACAAGCAAGATTGATTGTGCCAACAACAAGATTGGTGGTTTTGGAAACATCTCATCGAGGGACTTTCCGTAGGCGTATCCGGGCTCTAGCTGTTATTAATAGCAGCGTCTTCCCGCACGGTCTATCTAGGGAGGAAGGAACTCTGATACACAGCCCGGTAGCTGTTTTTTTGTCGATGGTCTATTTCCGACTACAGCATGCGTTTACATGAGTACATCCCCACGCGCGCGCGTTCGCTCGACGAGCGAATAGCCCAACCACCTAGCCTGGTGCCAACACCGTCCTGCTTAGTGGGACAACTAAGGCATGGAAAGCATGAGCGCCCCCCCTCCGCCCTTGGTGATGTGAGAGCCTGGTCCGGTGAGAACCCGGCGTGCTCCGTGCCGGCTTCGTAAGGCTGCGAGGTCAACGGTCTAACGTCTGTTGGCATGCACGGCCATGAGTACCGTCCCCCCCCCCCCCCCCCCCCGCCCGGCCCCTATAATTCCGCGGGCGACCCTCTCAACCACCAGTCCATCTTATATGTGTTTGCCTCGTGCTGTGCTAACGCCTGTCCTCCTTGCAGGTGTTTGATCGTCGGCCTGTCGGCACTCCGTAAGACCCAGCAGGGCTTCGACCCTGCGGTGTTGCAGGAGACCTCCGAGGCGGTGTTTGACGCGACGGCGTGCTACTTCCCCGTTACCTTCACGCCTCCGCCCAACGACCCCCACAACATAAGCCCGGACGCGCTCCGAACAGGTTCGTCTGCTTGGTTTGGGGTGATGGGGGTTGTCCGGACGCTCTCAGGACAGTTTTGTTTGGTGTTGTCGAGTCCGTTTGGTATTGGGGTCTTTGGTGTGATGGGGGTTGTTGTTGTTGTTGTTGTTGTTGTTGTTGTTGTTGTTGTTGTTGTTGTTAATGTCGGTGTTGTCGGTGTTGTCGTTGTTGTTGTAATTGTTGTTGTGTTGTTGTTACTGTTGTTGTTGTTGTTGTTGTTGTTGTTGTTGTTGTTGTTGTTGTTGTTGTTGTTGTTGCTGCTTCCTCTTCTTCCTCTTCTTCTTCATCTTGCGTCCGCACTAACCACCGTTCCGTGTGGCGAAACCACAAAACAAGACACCCACATCCTGATAACCAAAAAAACGATTCCAGGTCTGGAAGGCGTTCTCGTCGGATCCCCGGGGATGGCGCCGCACGTCCTGCCCATGCTCCTGGACAAGCTTTCTTCCGAGGTTTCCACCGCCAAGGAGGCCTCCCTCAAGGCCATGGTGGCCGGGGTGAGGGCCTTCGGAGCCCCGGGGGTGGGGGTGCATCTCCGCGCGATCGGGGGAGCCATGTCTGAAGAGGTGAGACACTCTACATAGTGTTTTCCTACATAGGGGAAATTTTTCCGATAATTTTCTGGAAGCGCGCGCGGGTGTGTCTGGACCCTTGGTCGGTCGATGGCGTTCTCGGGCCTCTTTGCGGGTTGGTTCCTTTGAACCGGCACTTGAAGGCCGAGGTCCCAATGCGGCGGTGCGTGCTTTGTTTTTGTTTCGCGTCTACGTTTCGTTTTTTGTTTGGTGTCGTGGTTTTTGCTGTTCGCCCAACCTCCCGACCCATCATCGAATTATTGCGCACACCCAATGTCAGGTATGCCTTCTTTCTTTGACCTGGAGGAACTCAATCGCGGACCTGAAACAATGCAGACCCCGGTGTCGTCATTGCCCTTCGGCCTCGTTTGATATTATTTGCCCAGGCGGTACACCGTGCTCCGTCCTCTCGAGGTCAATGGTTAATCTAACAGCTAAGGCCTAACACAGCTATTATGGCATGCCAAGCATGAGCACCCCCCTCCCCCCTTGGTGATGTGAGAGCCTGGTCCGGTGAGAACCCTGCGTTCTCCGTCCCGGCTTTGTAGGGATGCGAGGTCAATGGTCTAACAACTGCGGCATGCACGGCTATGAGTGTCACCCCCCCTTCCTCCTCCTCCGTGCCCCCTCCAGGCGGTGCACGGCTCCGACCCCGACCTGGCGGCGCTTGCGCTCTTGTCCCTGACGGAGGTGGTCCGAGAGACGGCGTCTCACGCGGTTTTCGCCGGTCTTGGGGAGGCGTGTCCGGAGTGGAGGGCCCTGGCGAACCCCCTGCTCGAAGGGGCCGTCGCGGAAGTGACGGGGGATCAGCCGTGCTCGGTGCTGGGAAGGGGCTCCGCGAGGGTTTTGCTGGTGAGGGGGGGGGGGGGCGTACTCATGTTTTGCATGCCTTGGCGGAACATGCGGATGCGGTGGGAGGGGGGAGGTTGTTGATTTTTGCTTGTCTTTGGCTGAGGGAAGTTGACTGTACGTCCCGATTGAGAAAGGCGTGCCGTTGCTTGTAGGAAAGTAAGGGGATGGAGTGCTGCTTTCGTTCTTTCGTCTGTGCCACAGTGGAGCGTGCAGGTCGCTTGTAGTTTTGGCCCGTTTCTTGCATGTTCGGCAGTTTCTCAGCTCCTTCGAAGGTGTGTGTATGTTTTCCATAGGACGACGCCTTGGTGCCCTCATCGCGCGAAGCCAGTCTCCGTTATGACTTGAGTAAAGATCCCGGGCATGGCTACAGGGCACACGAAACGCTTCTATGTCCCATTCGAACACCAACATGATGCTTCCCCCACACAAGACCGGGGTGTTGCATATCTTGCGAGTTTCATCGGAATCGCGACGTGTTCGGAGCTGCTTTAGAAGCTTGAGTCCCCCCCCCCCTTCCCTTGCAAGGGGGATGATCGCACCACGTTGTGTTAAAATGGTCGAGCACCCTCGAGGCAGTTACACAGTGCTTATAACTGCCTCTGGAAGTGAAAGCACCAGAAAATAAATTATTTCATACGCAGCTGTCATCCGTACGCAAGGAAGTAAGCACAAGATGCCGAACACCCTTAGCAGGATGCAGCGCACCCTTCATGCGACTCGCCGAATACCTCCCGGCGCTTCAGGCTTGGTGATGTGAGAGCCTGGTCCGCTGAGAACCCGGCGTGCTCCGTCTCGGCTTTGTAGGGATGCGAGGTCAATGGTCTAACGACTACGGCATGCACGACTATGAGTACACCCACCCCCTTGCCCCCCCCCTTTAGGCCCTCGCAGCATCGTCTGCCCTGGGCCTTCGTTCGGCGCTAGCGCTAGCAGTGCCCCGGCTGCTTCGTGCTCGCAAAGAAGCTGCTGCGGCGGCGGCGGCCATGAAAAGGGACGTTTCTGCTCTCGAAGGGGGGTCGACTAGCGGCTGTTGTGGTGGCAGAGGCGGAGCGGCGGCAGGTGGAGGGGGCTGCTGCGGTGGCGGTGGAGGGGGGCACGAAGATGCGATGGTGACCTACGGGGGGGGGGCGGCTGTTGCCGACGCGGAGGCGTTCGAAGACGCGCAGACGGCGAGGTTGGGAGCGCTGGCGGGGCTTGCGGCCGCGGTGGATGACAAGGTGGGCGCCGGCCCCGTTTTTCTTGCACGAGAGAGCCGCCAGCATTTTTTTTTTGTGGGATTGTCTTGTTGAGTTGTTTTTTGTGTCGGAGACACTCAGGAGCAGAGCGTGACGAAACAAGAAAAGCTTTTCGCTAGTCTATCACGGGCTCTTTTTGTTGTCCGTGGAAGAGGTGGGTTTGATGTGTTCTTTTTAAGAGCAATATTGTATAAATGCCCGTCCGAAACGCGACGCTGAGAATCATCATCGTTCCCTCGAGCAGTCTATGGTATATTTTTCTGCGAGCAAATCGGCGATGCTGTTACACGTTCTTGCGGCCCTGAGAATCACCATCATTCCCACAGCAGTCTATGGTATATTTTTCTGCGAGCAAATCAGTGATGCTGGTGCTGGTAAACGTTGTTGCCTCCCTGAGAATCATCATCATTCCCACAGTCTATTTCTGGCGGCCCTTCGAATTATCATCCCCGAGCAAAAGCCAGCGATGCTATTTATTCAACTAAGTATTCTTTGGTGCCTGTTCACGAATCGTCTCCAGGTTGATTTCTCCGGCAGCCAGGGCGGCGCTCCTCTCCAGCCGTACGTCGACCCCCTCCTGTCCGAGTTTTCCGCCGCTCTGACCGGCCACCGCGGCGGCGGCAGCGGCAGCGGCGGCGGCGGCGGTGAAGCATTCTCACTCCCGCCGCAAGCAGCACCGGCGGCAGCACGGCTGCCATCGGCTGCGGCGGCCGCCACCGTCTCCCTGGCCTCTCGAGGCCTAAGTGACGTCATCACCCGCCCCCCGGCGTCGCTCGTGGAGGAGGGCAAGATTCAAGACGTCGTGCGGAGCCTGGTGGCCGTATTGGCTTCGCCGGGGGCTTGGGAAGGAGGAGGCGGTGAAGAGGAGGGGGGGTCGGGGGTCGGAGAGGGCACGGCCGCTTTGGCCGTGCTCACGGCGCTAAGGTACGGGGGGGCGGGGGTAGGGGGGGGTACTCATCTTAACGCATGCCGAAGTCGTTAGACCTCGCACCCCGGGACAGAGGAGCGATACACCGGGTTTTCGCCGGCCCCAGGCTACGGTACGGTTCACAAGGATGAAGCAGAAGTGTGTCATCACACTCGCGTTTGCTGTGCCAAACCAGATATACGACGGGTTGATTGGGCATCCCGCCTAACCAAAGGGTGGAGAATGTCGTTCTTGTGGCATTCCTGGCATCAGTCTTGAGGTGTTTGGTGTGTGTGTGTGGTTTTGGGGCGCATTCGCTGCTTCTCGAAGTTGTTTTCCGCGTGGAGTAAAATGCGGCAGGGGGGAATGGGTCGCCCGCTCAGGCCCATTGTGTAGCCCTGCCAAGCTTCTCTCTCTCTCTCTCCCTCTCCCTCTTTCCCGTCTCTCTCTGTGTGTGTGTCTCTGTCTCTCTCTGTCTCTCCCCGCCCCTCTTTCTTTGTCTCTTTCTCTGTCTTCCTCTTTCTCTCTCCCTCTTCTCTGTCTGTCTGTCTGTCTGTCTGTCTCTCTCTCTCCCTCTCGGCCATGGCGGCTTACAACCTTCGGCGCTTCAATTCCTACAACCCTGCTGTATTCCTCTTGTTTTCTTCGCTCGACCCCCACACGCAACTCCCTCATTTTTCGATACGCCAAAGGTCTATCGGCCTCCGCCGGCCGGAGTACGCCCGTGCCGTCCTCGATACCGCGGTGCCCCCGCTCCTCAAGCAGCTGCCGCACGCCCGCCCCCCCCCGCCCGCTGGCGAAAAGGGCGAGAGCACATGTGCGAGCGATCCCCCCTCATCGCCGGCCGGAACGTCGGCGGCGGCGGCGGTGGCGGCAGAGGGGGAGCGTGCGTGCGCGGCTCTTGTGGAGCTGAGCGAGGTCCCCGGCGTCTTCGCGATAGCCTTGTCCGCCCTCTTAGCCGGTGAGAGAACGATACGATGCGTATTGTTGACACGGGCCGGACGTTGCTGGAAGTCATTCGTTACCCCTTCTGGAAGCCGTTTAGGCGTGATGAATACCATGGAAGTGTGTTTTTTCGCGCGTGGGCAGGAGCCTGGTTTCGGGAGGGGGGTCGCGCCCTTGTGCCGTGATCGGACTTGAGTATCTACCGCCTCGTTGGGTCGCACAAGACCCTCAGCGTTCGGTGCACAAACGTGAAGGCCTCATGTGTGCGCTTGCCCGCTTTGGGGCGTGGTGCATCGATCGCTGTCTAGGCTTACGGAAGCTTCTACGAGTGAAGTGTTTTCGCAATTCACGTTAGGGCGTAGTGACGGCGCTTAAGCCTCTTCCTGCGTTCGTTGTGCCTCACCGTAACCCCCCCCCTTCCTGACGCTTTCGCGTGCATCGTCCACATGGATTTCACCCATTTGTGACTACGGCTTGTTGCGCTTCCCCGTCCCCCCCCCCCCCCCCCCCCCCCCCC
>FN649737.1:2001093-2042957 GCA_000310025.1 Ectocarpus siliculosus
GCCCCCCCCCCCCCCCCCCCCCTCCCAACGCTTTCGGGTCCAGCGTGCACCTCCCCAGCTGACCCCGGTTTGGCAGCAGCCTCCGAGCGGCCGTTTTTTCGTTGCACCCCCGGCGCCGAGATCGCCCTCAGAGCGCTGGACGACCCCCTAAAGCGAGGCGCCAGGCGGGGGCACCACGGCGACGAGATCCTTGCGTTTGTCCGTGGGGCTGCCCCTCCGCCCCTCCCCTGGCCTTCTTGCCCCCCCCCCGCTACCGCCGCCCCGCCTCCGGAGGCTGCGGACGGGGCGGTGGTGACCTCGGCTCCGCCAACGGCGGCGAAAGAGGAGAGGAAATCTGAGGACAGCAGCGGCGGCGGCGGCGGCGCCGGTAGCGATGGCCTTTGGGGCCTTCCGCTCCTGCTAGCCGCGCTGGACGCGTCGCTGTCGGGTCCGGAGGAGGGGGGCACTAGCAGCAGCGCTGAGACGGCTGGTGTGGCAGGAGGCAGCGGCGGCGGCGGCCGATCAGCGGGGGCGGGGGCCTCAGCCTTGAGCCACGGCGCGCTGGCGGCGGTGGTCTCGACCGCGAGGACCTGCACACAGGCGGCGCCGGCCGACGACCAGGAGGCTCTCCTCTCCTCCCTACTTTCTATCCTCCTGCCCTCTCCGTCTCCTGCGTCCGCCGCTGGCGTCGGTGGCGGCGGGGGGGCAGTCGCGGGGGCGATAGAGAAGCACTCCGCTCTGCTGCCGGTGCTGGCGTCGGTGATGGGAGCGGTGCGCCTGGACTCGAAGGCGCTGCGGGGGCCGGGAGGGGCGGCGGCCGCGGCGGTGCCGTCCCTTCTCTCCAGTGCCCTCGCCGAGGGAGCGGCCGGGTTGATTGAAGAACCCCTCGCCGCTGGCGGCGGCGGCGGCGGCGGCGGCGGCGGCGGAGCCGCTAGTGCCCGCCGTGCCCCTTGCTGCCAGTGCCTCGCCGCCGTGCTCAACAAGCTCGCCGGCGGTGCGGAGTTCGACTCTGCGGTGTCTCTGGTGGTGACAGCCTTGACGGAAGCGTTTATCGGCGAGGGGGAAGGGGCCATGGATGTGGACGGGGCGGCGGCGGCGGCTGGCGAGGGGCCGGTGCAATGCCTGGCGTGGACCCTCAAGGCGGTGGCGATGCGGGGGGGGATCGGGGACGCGTTTTCGGAGCTGTTGGGTCTGCTCTGCGGCCTGCTTATCGCAGTGAGTTTATTTTGGTGCACGGGAAATGGTTGCTCGTTTTTTTTTTGTGAGGTCAACTTTTTGCCAACGATTTGTTGACGTACCTTCTCGGTGCATGGATGGAGTGTTGCTCGCTTTCTTTTGTCATTCCCGACTTTTTAAGATTTGGCCAATGATGTGTATGCTGACGCATGTTCTTAGTGCTTGGGAAATAGTTGTTAGTTTTTTTTGTCGTTCCCGACTTTTATGATATGGCCAACGTTGCGTTGATGTACGTACTTCTTGGTGCAAGGGACTTGCTTGCTTGCTTTTGGTCGTTCCCGACTTTTTGAAGATGTGACCAATGATGTGTGTGTGTGCGCACGATGGTTGCTCGCTTTTGGTCGTTCCCGACTTTCCGTAACATTTGGCCAACAATGGGTTGACGTCTGTTGTGTGTGTGCTTGGTTGATGTCCGCGTATATCTTCATGGGTGTCGTTTTTCAAGCAGCAGTGTTAAGTCTTGCCACGGGCAAGCTTGTAGGTTTCGACGAATATCGTTGACCGTCGTTTTATGTTGTGCTTGGTCTTGTTGTGGCCGACTCCAAATCAGGAAAATACACCCCGCGTTCATAACCGCAAGCACCACAGTAACTCCAGCGCGGTGCTACAGCACGACAGCCCAGCGTTGCACAACACTAAGCCATCGCCATCTCTCCCCTCCCCCCCCCCAACGTCTCCAGGGTCCATCAAGAGCTGGAGACGACACCCCGAGCCCTCGCGCTTTGGCAGCCGCGGCTGCCTTCGGCGTGGCGCTGCGAGACGACGGAGAGGTCCTCCGGGCGGATGTGGACAGTGGCGGCGGCGGCGGCGGCGGCGGGGCAAGGGTTTCTCCGTTATGGAGGCAGCGTTTTTTCGTCCAGGTGCTTTTAATGCATGCGGTCGCAGGTCCCTTCGCACACCTGCACGCGCGTTTTGCAGAGCCCGAATTAGTTGTGGAACAGAGGCTCTTGGCCCGCAACCTCCGGCTCAGCGAGCCAACGACACTCTCTGATGCCCATTTTTGTTTTTCCACCGTAGTAGTGCATTGATTCGACGGGGCGGGCAGCAGAACGGAAGTCCCCCCAATGCATCTCGGTGCGTCTATACTCCGAAATAGGCAACGTTCGTCCTCACGTACGCCCCACGCTGTCAACAGACGTTCCCGAAGCTGCTGCAGGCGGCACGGGGGCCGGCGAGGACACGCACCGCCGGCGAGGAGGATAACGACTCCTCTTGCGACGAGGGCATGGGGGAGCAGCAGGCAACAGCCACGGACGCCACCACCGTCGGCGGTAGCGGCGGCGGGGGGTCGGCGGGCTTGCGCGTGCCGGCGCTCCTGGCGCTGATGCGCGTGGTGAGAGGCGTCCCGCTCGAGGCGCTCTCGCAGCAGCAGCAGCAGAGGGACACGGCGGTCTCAGCCGTGGTGCAGGCATTGAGGTCGGACTACCAGCCGCTGCAGGCAGAGGCGCTGGAGACGTTTCAGGTCAGGCCCGCGGAAAAATTTCAGCATCGTTTTTTTTTTTTTTGCACGGATGCTGGGTGAGCTGGTACGGTGTTTCCTGGCATGATTTCTTGCAAGGCATGGGACGATGGGATTTTGTTGCTCTTTCGTTTCTTGCAGATGAACGAAGTCGGTGCTATTCACGGGCGTTTGCTGTCGGTGCCGCAACTCTCACGGCAACGGCATTCCCTTCCGTGTGTCGTTCCCCCAGTCTTGACAGAGGGACCTGCGTCGGTCCAGGGTTGAATTGTCATTTTTACTATGTTTTTTGTTTTCTGATACATACATGTATGCGTATGCAACGCCAGTTCTATCCATGAGCGTTTGCTGTCGGTACCGCAAGCAAATCTCGTTCATGGTTCGCTCCCCGGCTTTCACGGACGGGCTCTGTCTTCGTGGGTCCAACTGACAAAAGTCGTGCGTGCTTGTTTTTTGTGTGCTTGTGAAGCGGGGTTCTGGACAGGGACCAACCGCCGTTGCCGGAAACATACCCTATTTTTTGCTAACAGCTTAATTGCTGTTCGGCCGCTGTACGACCCCACCGCTGCCCCGCTCCCCCGCCTTCCAATATGCAGTTGTTGTGAAAAATGGCCACATCCGTGAGAAAGTTCTAGGAACATGGAGGCCGACAAATCCCCGTGATGATTGGCGAGCTTCACAGGAGTCAGCCAGCCCCCCATCACATAAAAAAACATGAAAATAAATACGAGCCCCTTCCCCCTCGTTGGGACCGCCTGCGCGCGATTAAGAAGTCAATGAGGAAAGAGAACAGAGGGGAGGGGGGGGGCGCAGACCCTATTCCACTAACCCTACCCCTATCCCAGCCTCCCCGGTTGTATGCTTTATCCAACATGTTTACATCATACGAACAACCCTGCGAAAGCTACTGCCTCGTTGACCGCTCTTTCTCGCCGCTTTCCGTCACGCCAGGTCCTGTCGAGAGACGACTTGACCGCCTTCAACCAGCACCTGTCGTCCGTGATACCGCTCCTCCTATCGCTGGCGGAGGCGCGAACCGGAAGCAGAAGAAGATCAACAGGGGGTCGAGTGAATCATTCCGATGCACAGGGACCAGGCGTCGACGGCAGCTTGCGGGGAGGAAGAAACGGGCCGATGGAGCGCTTCAGGGCCGTGCGGTGCCTCACGGCCTTGACAGCGCTGCCGTACTCTCGCCTACACCCCTTCAAGACTCAGGTAGTTGATGGTCTTGACAGGGTAGTTGATGGTCTTGACAGGGTAGTTGATGGTCTTGACAGATTAGTTGATCGTCTTGACAGATTTAGTTGATGATGGTGACAGATACACACGGCCGTTTTCACGGGGCGGGGGGTTTTGTTTCCCTTCTCCGAGCACACCGCTCGGTGGGGCGACGCCTGATACCGACGTTACTTTTTTTTTTTTTTGCGAATTTCTTGTGTCACTTAATGCGACGTGCTGGTGAGTTTTCTTCGCCTGAGGGAGACCGCATATGGCTCCCTTGATGTGGTTTTACCGTACCGTTCGCTGTCTGTTGGCTGTTGGTCAAGTCTCTTCACCGTGCCTTGAACATCTCGACACCTTTTTTTCCGGCTATGCAGCGACGGAGAGAGGGAGGGAACGCCCCCCCCCCCCCCCCTCTTTGTTTTTCGGCGTTCGTGACCCACTTCGCTAGCCACCGTACTCATCAAAATTACTCTGGTGTAACGGTACATATGACCTTTTTCAGGCGAATCGTAGGCGAAGAGTTGCCCTCTCGGTCTACCTAGCGTTTTTTTTTTCTTGGTAAATGTATATTGTAGCCAAAATACCCCCCCCCCTCTTACTTCCCCGCTTTTCCCATGTATAACTGACTTTGCCCCCCCCCCCCCCCCCAGGTTACGCGACGGTTGCGGAGCCCCTTGGACGACGACCGTCGGGCGATACGGCAGGCGGCCGCCGAGGCTCGCAACATCTGGTTCCTCCTAGGATGATACCTAGCCACCCTGTTTGTAAGCGCTTGCCCAGCTCCTTCTTTCCCTTGCCAACAGGCAGCCTGTTGTCATGTGGTTGCGAAGCTCCTTCTTTCCCTTGCCAACAGGCAGCCTGTTGTCATGTGGTGGCGAAGCTCCTTCTTTCCCTTGCCAACAGGCAGCCTGTTGTCATGTGGTTGCGAAGCTCCTTCTTTCCCTTGCCAACAGGCAGCCTGTTGTCATGTGGTTGCGAAGCTCCTTCTTTCCCTTGCCAACAGGCAGCCAGTTGTCATGTGGTTGCGAAGCTCCTTCTTTCCCTTGCCAACAGGCAGCCTGTTGTCATGTGGTTGCGAAGCTCCTTCTTTCCCTTCCCAACCCACTCTGTCTAGCAAATAGAGGGTTTGAGATGGCGCCGTTGGCGAGCTGCTATCAAGCACGCCGCCGATCTGTTTTCCGGCACACGGCCTGGGAGGTTGGTTGGTGGCCTTCGGGGTGCGTGCAGCGGAATATGCCGGGTGGTACGCACGGCTCGGTGGCCTTGGATATTATAGCGACTCGCGGGTCTTGGGGGGCACATCGCTTCTTCTGGCACCCAACATTGTTGTATTTGAATCGTACGCCATGTCGCTTCTTGTCCTGGCACGAAAAAGTGTACCGTTGTTTTGGAATCGTTGGAACTCGGTGATTCGTTTGCCCGGTCTACCCTTTAAAAGCGTGATAATGATGTAGCGTGTTCCATCTCTGGGACGGTGTGTCTGGAGCCATGAAAGCTCCGCCGATTCAAGTGTCGAAGAGAGAAGGGGACACTAACCCTTGACCCTCGCCATGAGAAACGAGAGAAGCACGCCCGTTCGCCACAGAGCCGCAGGCCACCGTTGTCCGCAAGCAAACGGAATCACTCCGGTGTGATCACGGGCACAGCAAACGGGAAAACACCACCTCGGTTGGGGGTGTGGTGGTGGTTGCACCCCCTATCGTTCCATCACATCGTTCTCCGTAGACTTGCGGTGTTTTTCTTCCCCCTTCCTACGCCGTTCTTCGACACACTTGCCCCGCTGGTTGGTCTCTGTTTGGAACGGACGTCTGTATGTGCGGCCATCCCTCGGTGAAGGACGCCATATTTTTTAGACACTCCCCCGGTTAAGGACAACTTTATCCAAATGTATGGTGGCTCGCAGAGTGTACCAACACAAGGAGGGGTATCAACCTTTTCGACACTGCCCCGGCTTGAGGACACCTGGTTGAACGGAAAGTTATGTGTGTGTCTTCAACCGAGGGACGACTGTATGAAGACGAGATACCAGAGACACGGCAGAACAAGAGTATGTTTCTCGTATAACCCCGCCAACACAGTTCTAGAACAATAACAGTGGGGGGCCCTGTTTAGCGACCCCGTGTTGAGCGACAGCCCTGTTTAGCTACCACAAAACCACGTCGAACCGCCGCACCCCGGAAATAAAACTGCCACATAATGAGTAGTTCGGTGTTGCGACCTGCCCTGAACAGCGGCCACATTTCGTCGTGACACTAGGGGTCGCTAGACCGCCCCCCCAACTGTTACCCGAACCCGAAATAATAAGGCACAGCCTCCGCCCAGGTGAGCAAGTACGACACGCACGCGCACGTGTGGGACTCACGACTCAATAATTATCTTCACCGACACCGTTGAGGTGTGCTCAGATGAACGCGACCGCCGCCTCCTCGCCAGCGTTGAAGCCCAGACTAATCGGAACGTGAGGCGGCAAATAAATGCTCTCGAGCGGGTATGATACTAATAGTGGGGTGGGCTTTCCAAAGCAGCCGGCCGGCGTGGCTTGCCCCCCTAACAGCCTAGAGGAGTAACTTCGGCAAAACGTTGCTGACTCCGGCTTCCACCTGTTGAAAAATCGGCGATTTCGTACATGCACACGCGCGGTGTTTTGTGCCTCCACATGGACGGGCCCTGATGTTGACTAAGGCATTTCTTCTGATCACAAGCCCACAGACGCTTTCACGCAGGCTCTGTTCGAACCATCACGCCTTTATACGACGAGGTACCGACACGGCCAATATCGGAACAATAACAGCGACGCAAGGGCGAGCGGTTCAAGGCTGAACGACACCGACCCAGCCAGAAAAAGGGCGTTTCGTACGCGTAAGCATCTGTTTTGTGTTGAGAGGTACGGAAAACCAAGAGCCACGACGGAAACGACAGTTCTTGTCTTGGGAACCAACAAAGCATTGAAGGACTTGTCCCAACGAGCTAGATTGGAATAGCGTCGATGGTGCTGTTATGCAGGCAGCTACAGACGCACGCTGGCGTGCACCTTTCCAACACTGCCAGTTGGCGACGGGGTGAAGAACAAAACGTCAGGTGTGTCCACCTGCGCCCCCAAGACAACCTCAATCCCCGGGACAGGCGCGAGTCTCGCTTGTAAATCCAGCCCCAGTTTTAGCTCTGACTTAACAGAAGTAAAAATACAAACAACTGTCAGTGTCTCGGTTTCTCCCATTCACCACTGTAAACACTTCAACACATTCCCTTCGACCGTGGTTATATCTCGAACTGGTTTATCTTTCGGTGATTGTACGTATAGTGCACTTTCTAAATAAATTTTCTCCACTCACTGTAGACACATCTCCTTCGACCGTGGTTTGTTGTGCCTCGAACGGGTAGTCTTCCCGTGATCGGGCGTAAATTTTCCAAACAAATATACATATATCTGCGTGGCTCTAGCGGCGGCGGCTTGCCTTAAGGATGTCCAGGCCGGACCGCTCCGCACGCGTTTCCCCTAGGTTTATCACCACAACCTTCTTGCCCGCGTCAGCCGCCCGCTTTACTAGGCGATACGCCGAGTATACCTAGAGAAATAAGCCATGTTGGAGGGGTCCGACAGACAGGCGTGTTGGTGGTGGGTGGTCAAGACAGCCGGGGGTCCCCTCCCTACCGTGCGAATGTCGATCAGCAGTGCTAAACGCTCAAAGCTCTACTTGTGCGGATTGTGCTGTCGACCAACAACGGGCAGTCTGTCTGCCTTCTTCTCGAGAGGGTCGATGAGGTTGATGCCTCCCCGTGGTTCTCTCCTACAGCCGTTAAACTCGCCGCACATGTACACGGACTAAAATGCCCCCTTTCGACGAGAGGAATGCTTCACACAAGACCCAGCAAGCGTCGGACGCGTACGACTGCTGCAGTGGCAAGGAAGGCGCATGGCGGTGCTCCGTATCAGCGGCTGGCTTCCCCTAAAGAAACCCCTAAAAGGCGAAGCATGGAGCGACATGCGTTGCTCAGAGGACTGAGGGCGCAGACGTAATGCTTCTGTCGCCGAACAGTCTCGGGGTACAGCAGTTGTGGTCACGCTATAACGCCGGTCGCCCTGTGTAATGTCGGTGCAATCTCGTGACACGGACGGAACACTCAAGTTTTTTCATGCTCTGAATACTGCTGGGTGTCCGGAATGATGCCGGTCCAAGGGGCTGGACCTACCGGCACTACTATAGAGGGACCACTACTGCAACAAAACCAAGACTCGCAGCCGGACACGCTCGAGCAACGCCAAAGGACATCACGGAGGAGAGCCCGCTTCGTTCTCGTTTTCAACTTGCCGGGCGTTTTCAACTTGCCGGGAGAGTCCAGGGGTAACGCGGCAGTGCGCCAGACACACCTGCAACGACGATCCCGCGGCAATCAGCAGCTCCGATTCGTCCACGATGCGATACGTGTCCTCCACCCGCTGTCTCGGGATGTTGTCTCCGAAGAATACCACGGTCGGCTACATTTTGAAGGAAGGGCAAGAGCAAACAACAACCAAGTGTGGGAGTGTGGTAGGGTATCGATAAAAGGCACATGCATGGCGTTGTATATGGGTACGTTGTATATTGCGCGAGGGAGGGTTGTAGGGGCGGGTGGGCGCGCAAGGCGGGTATGGTGTGCTTCGCACGGGGGAGGGAAGGGGACAAACGGCCAACTGCTTGAGACTATCCATGAACAAGTGTGTTCCCTACCGGGGGAATGTGCACAATGTTGACAGCAAAAGCCTAGAGAGTTGGGAGAGTGGAAGGGGGGATGCGTATGGGCTCTAGGGGTTGCAAACTTAAACCACCAACGAAATCACAACCTTTCTTGGCGCGACAAGTAGCGGCAGGAATCCCCGAGGTGCATCTCCTCTCCCTGAACCTCCTCACAATGGTGCCACTATATAAACAGGTGTTGATAGCCTTATCACATTGTCTGACCAGTCAACCACAAGAGAATAATCGTTTCACTTCAGTGCTGATCCCGACTTTCCTTGGAGCGGTGATATCGCGGAACAGTTCGTGGTAAATATCAGTGGGGGTGGTTTGTGCTAAATTAATTGCTTGCGCATTGTCGCAAACTCTACTACAACAGATGCATGCCGCACATGCCTGATTCTGTACAGCTCATGGCATGGAGGGATGAGGTCTACTAAACTATCACGTTACTACCCCCTTGTACATCTACGTTTCACATGCATCCAGGCGGCGTAAAACCCCCCGATTCCAACCACTTTGCCAACCGCGAGGTCATACACACGTTTGCACGAATCACACGACCAACTAGTCTTTAACTTCTTTCCATCGACAGCGTTTGTTTCGTACCAACAGGAGTGATTCGCCCATGAGCTGCCCTAGTTCCACTCTCACCTTCAAAATCCCTCCGCACCGCGGACACGCAGGCACAACAAACTCCCCGAGGTATGCCCCTGGTTCCACATCCGCGTCCCCGTCGGCCCTCAATCGCATGTCGGGGTCCCCCCCGGCCCTCGCCGTTTTCGCAACTGCGGTGCCCCCGGGCGTCGTTGCCACTCCGGCAGGTGTTCCCTCCAAGTCCGGTGAATGCTTGGCTATCCACCGGGCATTGATTCGCGAGAGGTTTTCCTGGTAGGCGTCTCGGCTAGACTCGAATCGGCACGACATGCAACCCACCTGATTTGTACGGGGGGCGGGGACCGCGGGGGGGGGAGAGTGTGTCCAGGCTCATGCAGGCCAGAAACCTTCCCGACATACCCCCAGACCTGCATACATTCACGCGCGACGCGAAAATAAAGGACGACAGAGGCCGGGTGTTCTCCGCCCAGACAAGGATCGAGCGAATAAACTAGCGCGGGGGGAATTTCAACAAGTCGTATGAAGGAAGAGGTGAATCCAGATTGGGGGGACGTCTCTCTCACAACCATGAAGCAGAAGTGGGTGTTGTCGAGATCGTCACATCCCTACATCAAAACTCCGGACGGGGCAAGAGGCGTGTTTGCCAACCAGGGATACGTGGTGCTGCACGCCGTGACTAGTGGCAACAGGAGGTCCACACTATTGACGAAACCACGAGCGACTATAATCGTGGCCTGAAGCCGGTTCACAAAAGCACGGACGGCCCATGGTGGGGTTCGGCGTACTCTAACCACAAGCCACTGTTTTCAAGAGCTCTCGTGCTCTCGGGGGGTATGTATGCTCTGACGTGCGTCCGAGCAAAAACACGCGAGCCGTTCGAGGTGATCAGCTGACGCAAGATACCACACCCCCTGGACCGGTTATTCCATGAAAAGAGAGAGAGGTGACGCAAGATACCACACCCCCTGCACCGGTTACTCCATGAAAAGAGAGAAGAAAGTGGGCTTGGTTGTGAAAGAACGACGAAGAAAACATAGAGGCATCGTGCCAACATTGATAGCGGATTGGGTGTGCCGAACGAACGCGCACCTTGTCGTTTCTACCATGCAAGTTGACAACGTTCCGGCTTCCGGCCTTTTGGTGAAGCCCGTCCACATTCTGAAAATTCCCGTGACGCGCCCGCCGAAGCAGGAAGATAAAAGCAAGCAGCGATACGGAGGGAACGGAGCTGCAGATTTATGTTGGCACAAGACGCTAGCGGCGGAGGAGGCTTTCGCAGAACAGGGGGAAACTACATCCTCAACCCACAATCAACTTAAACAACAAGAGCAATCAATGTTAAGAAAAGCAATAGCGAAAAAAAAAAAGGACAGCATACGACCAACAGAATCCTTACCTCGCGCTCCAACTGCAAGTACATTTAACAAACACAGAATGCTAATACAAGAGCACAAACCTGTGTGATGACAGAATCCACCTTTCCCGCCGCTTCTAGCCCCGCTAGCGCAACGTGAGCTTCGTTTGGCCTAGCTCTGCTGAAGCTATCCCACCCGAACGTGGATCGAGCCCAGTACCTGCATCAAAGGATTGGTAGAGTCGGGTTTGCACAAACATGGTCAGGCGACAGGCGGGACGGGGTTTGAAGGAATCATGAACAATGGGGACGAGAATGGAACTGTTCTGTGTTTTAGTTCTTGCAAAACACCAAGAATTCAATTCTTCCACAGATAACTGTTGTCTCAAAAGAAACCTGAACCGGCGCGAAGGGACAGGCGTTAGGGAGAAACAAGAGTCTCGACGGAACCGGAATCAGACAAAAGAACCGGCGCTTCGTTCTGTACGTGTACCCTTTGCCGGCTCATTTACTTTCCTCCTTTTCGTGTACCTTTTTCTGTTGTCCTCGGACGACAAAAACTCGTCGTGCGTCATTGGCTTATGCCCCCGCGAGTACGACCCCTTGGGGCCGCGGTAGTCCGGGATGCCGCTGTCGGTCGACATGCCAGCGCCCGTTAGCGCCGTCACCGACCCGCCCGCAGCATCGAGAAGCTCGCGCAGTTGTGCTACTGCGGTTGTCGAATCTTCAACGGCGGCAAACGCCTAAAAAAAGGAGGCATGGCGTGTTTCGGGGACGGTAAGCAGGACCTTTTGCTGCTGGAGCGGGGACGGTTTTGGCGAGTCCAGCACGTGTCGACGGGCATGCATGCCCGTGTCCGTAAGGCTTCGTGGGTTCGAACGTGGTACGAGTTTGTATGGGAAGAATTCCCATGATGTCATGGTGTTGCGATGTAGCAGGGGACTGATACAGATTCTGCTGTCAGAGACTCACGAGGTTCGGATATGTTGGGGACAAAAGAGATGTGGTACACCCGTGTCCGGATGGAAATACGAGTGAGACGTGTACGCAACCGCCGACAGCGGACGACGGCAAGATGGGTGAGTTCGCGGACTGACTACACGTAGCTGTTGAGCAGATACCCAATCGACAGGTTGTGTACATTGTAAAAACCACACCCTCCACATGTTTTGTATCCTGGTGTGCGCTCTTACGTTGTTCAGGGGGTTACTACCGTGGTCGATACTTCAATACGTAAGAAATACACACACACAGAGGAGGAAAATGGTGAAAGTACTCCTAAACGAACTCGAGTACAAGGTAATAGCCTTGGTAGACGCGTGTAGTTTTCTTCTGTTGCCACCGTTTCTGTCTTTGATCCGAAGGATAGTTTAGCCTCACCCATGCCGCCCCCTCACGGGGTCTCAGTTCATGGCAGGTAGAAGTGCTTTGTGTTGTCAACCGCACTAAGACTGCCGTCTTTTCATTGGTCAGCCGGTAAGCGCGGTCGATGCTAATAATAATAAAAACACACACATGCTCCTTCCGCACTACGGACGAGGCTGCGAGCGCAAGCGGCGCTCTCTCTATCAAATACTCCTCGCGTCGGCCTGCGAACGTCAGCAACGTGGCTCCGAAACATAAACACTCCGCAAGTTTCTTCCCAAGTTGAACATCCTCTGAAAGTCGGGTTCTGTTTGCCAGAGAAACAGTACGTATCGGAGCACCAAGCGCAAGGCACGGAACACACCGACCTCTCGATCGGGAGTCGTACTGGCAGAGGCGGACGATAGAGGCATCAGTCTGCGGACCCGCTGGCGCTGCCGATGTTGCTGCTGACGGCACTGCCCGTAGCATGCTCCCTTGGCTCGCTGCAACAGGGCCGTCGTGGCACCATAGTGGACAAGGGCCCGCATGGGCATCAATGTTGATAAGACAAGGGCCCCTACAACAGATGTCTGGCGCACTCGTCCCATGCGTAGATGTGTAGAGCACAGCGCCGGCCGCCCAACCACACTCACAGTTTTTCCGAAAATGGCGTTCGAACAAGTTCCCGAGGCGCTCAGAACCAGCTGTGCGGAACCCGGAACCCGGAACCGACGTAACGCGAGCGCGGCATAACTGGTACCCGTTCGCAAGTTATTGCCCCGCTGTACGTGCAAGTGGGGGGCGGGGCGCCGGACGCGGGGTGTTGCAACCAATGACCAGTGGCGAACGTCCTCTACCCCTCCACTCTCGTCGCGAGTCTACCGTACGCGGAAAGAAGGAGTTCCAAGAGACGGGGCGGGTACTTTGGGCGAGGAGGACGGGAGTGAAATGGGCGGAAGACGTTGGTCCGAGTCCCTTTTGCCCACAGCAGAAAGCACACCGGGGTGGAAATTGCCTGACGACGGTCAGCATGGGCAGGAAGATGGAGAGGACGATGGGGGCCTCGAAGAGGAGACAGGCAGTTTATGCAGCCTGCAGAGCCACGTCACCTTTGCCTCGCTACCGTCGTATATGCGGTCGAAGTCGGGCTTGGAGATGGACCCCGACCGAGTGAGATTCTGTTGGTTTTGGAGTAATACTGCCACTTCAAACAGTACAGTAGACAGTCTACAAGTCCTCTTAGACAAGACTATCCAAGCTTACAACATGCACGGTACTCACCCATCTCCTTAAGCGAAGCTTCGCGTTCCTAGTTGTAATGGTGTACAAAAGCAGGACCGACATCAACGGTGCCACCAAACAGCAGCTAATCTCATCCAACGTCAAGCAGCGCGCGGCAGCTGTCGTCTTTTCCACTCATGCGTCTATCACCCCATACCCGCACGAGAGCGCAAGCAACCACCGATGACTGGCGTTCTACGGGGAGCTTGTGCTGTGCAACTTCGATTCCCAGTTGGTCGAGAAGAGCCTGAGCAGGGCTGTTAAGGGGGGGAACTCGAAACCCCTCGGACGCTGTCTTAGTATTGTCACTCAATCCAATATACAAAAAGAAAGCAACTTGCCGCAACCTTCCTGCCATTTCTAACTGCACCTTTGTACTGATATCAGTAGAGGACACCATGAAGAGGCGTCGCGTGTGCTGGCACGTTCAGCTTTGCTTCTTGGGTGGCGATATCGAGGATCGATCGTAGTTGTGACCTGCACTCTCCGCAAAACTACCCAAATTCGACCGACACCCAGTGTCTTGTACGGCTTGTGCTCACCCGCCACGGACCGTAAAACCCTGAACGGCGGGTCGTTAGCAGTTGCTAGTGACATCAGCTATTGCTGTCGACCCGCAGTTACTAATGATATCAGCTACTGCTGTCATCCCGCAGTTCAGGAGGTTGGGGTCAGTGGCGGCGAGCACAATCAGTACAAGACACTTGGTGCCTGTCAAATTTGCGGAGATTTGCGAGATTGTAGGCCATTACTACATGTACCAATGCGATCCTCGATATCACCACCACAGAAGCAGATTTGAGCGCGCCAACACACCCTCCACGCTACTAAAGGGTGTACTCTTATGATATCAGTGCCAAGGTGCAGTTAGAATGCTAAACTGACCTTATTTGGGCGCCTGCCGTTTTGGCTCTTTCGACTTGAATTTAGAATTGTGTGATTTTTTGTCTTGATTTCAAACGGGGCGTGTGCAGGTAGATTCATGAACGTATGTTTTGAGCCCCCTCTACTACCGCCCAGTGCGAGAATCAACGATTTCTGCTTGTCCCGATGCCTTCCAACTGGTCTTGTGTGTCTCGTATGCATTTCCTGGTGCTCTTGCGTTTTTTTTCAGAATCAGTCGACACTTGGTTGACATCAAAATAGGTTGGGTTCCTACACTAAAAGGAAACGGAGTATAATCGTTCTGAGTCCTGACGTCTACAGAAACTGACTGAACCAAAGAGCGGGTTGAAACAGGCATACACTTGTCACTCAAAGAGGCATTGTGCACGAACACAGGCAACGAATTCGACGTACCATCAATGAAGGATCGCCCGGCTAAGACGGGACTTGGGGATGTGTGTGTAGGACTACCGTATATGTCACAAGATAACACACCCCCTGGACCGATTTTCAAATCTCGATTTTTCAACAGCAGCAACAGTCGCAGGGCCGAAGACGGCGGCGTTGACGCCGTCTGGTCGAGAGCTATATATCTGAAAACGTATCCTTTCGTCTATGCATCCTCTTTGTCATGGAGTAATCGAGCTTTGAAAATTGGTCCAGGGGGTGTGTTATCTTGTGTCATATACGGTGTGTCGGGCAGGTGACAGCAAGACCCATGCGATCAAAGTTGGTAGCACTCAGCGGGTACGGAACATAGGGTGTTGGTTCACCGTTGTATTCTTGCGAATTTGGCACCTGCTTTGTACCCCACCTCGTCTAGTTGCAAATTGACGGGCAGCGAACGGGCAGAAAATATGTCCACGTTTCATTCAAGTACCCGAACCCGTTCCACCTGTGTTTAGCCGCCCGTAACGAATCTTGTCGCGACGGTTGCCCCATGCAATAAATAAACACTCTACCAACGCTCTGTGACAATATTAATTGTGCATGACGCGTAACTCTACCGGGCTAACGCGTAGTTACATACTGAAAATTCCACATTTTGAGTGTGTTTCTGGAGTTCGACGGCTGGCTTTAATTCTGCGGTCCGCGGTCGAATTTTGGTGTCCTTCGGGAGTGGTGCTCATTTCTCCCGCCTCGCTCCGCTTCACGAACACCAAGCGTGGGTTCTCCCATTCTTCGCTCCATGCCCACTTGCAAAACCTTTGGTCACTACACTGGTGTGGCAAACCAGCATTTGTTTGGGCTATTGTAGTCTTCACTCAGCGTATTCTGATAAACAAATGAAGCAAAAGGCGAGCACTGCAGGGGGAAAGGTGGGGCAATAAAAAAACATTGCAAAAAAGCTCCTGTGTGGCCCCCCTCTTTTGTGACCCCGGCTGATACGTCAGGCATACTATTCACGCCGAAAGGCCCGTAAACCGGCACCAAAATCGATTGTACGAATGCTCACACACATGTATTGAAGATAAAGTGATGGTTTGTTTGTACTATAATCACTGATATGACTGTCGCCCTTTCGTCCGAGGGCAGTACCGGCGACGGAAACAACTGATTTCCAACCTCCCAGAGGCTGATTCTGCAAATCGGCAAATGAAGCGCGTCGCCACCAACTGGGATCCTCAAAAACAAACGCCATTGCTAGGTGAGAGAAATCCTTTCAATTCTCTGTGTAGGGTTCTCTCCTTCATCCGTCCTCGTTGCCTGTCATATTGCTGAACACACCACCAATCTTGGACGTGGCCCGGTTGCTTGCGGGCGCCTCTGTTGCTGCCTACGCTGAGTTCAACATGAGAAATTAATTTAATCCTACCCAGGCATGTGCTTCCTGTGCCCACAGCAAAATTCTCTAGTGCATCGGTTCGCGGCATGACTATCGCATCGCCAAACCCCAAGTATCATGGATCGATTGAAAGCGTGAAGTGATGTTCCGCGAACAGGGCGCCTTAATCCGACTTCCGCAGATTTAGCATATTGTACATTGGTTTCCACCCTAGTGACCACCGCTTGTCTGCTCATCCTGCCGCAAGGTGACTACATTCCTACCCCCGACGTAAAGAACGAGAGCTTGCAATGTACTTGAGTCGGAAAGGCGTACCAAACGGTGTATTGTTGGAGAGCTCTTGAAGAAACGCCTATGCTTCCCTATGATGGATTGCGTCTTGACCGTGACTGGGTTTGTTTGACTTCGAGCTTCTAGGAAGCTTGGACTCTCCCCAGTCTCTCATTCTCAGCCTGCATACGGTACTCTAGGAAGCTCGAGGCCACGTGACTTTGCAAAAGAGGAAAACGTCAACAATCCCCCCCCATGAGTTTGAGGGAACACCGAACACGGTCATTTTCCCGTTAGGGTGCTTTTCGCAAGATTCTGTCCACGACTTCTACAATAACTTGTTTTAACGCCGCGCACTCTATCCGATGATCTCTGGCTTATTCCCTGAGTCAAATCTTGGCGTGGTACTCGCACACCTATTGCTCTCGGACCGCTCCCCGTCTGCTTGCGTTATTTCGCACGCTCTCGCCGCCGGCAGGGTTTGACTGCGTGTCGCTAGGCCCAACGGAGTTCAAGGAGCTCTTCCGCAGGAATTTCGGAGTGCTCCTGCACCCTAGGGATCTGGGCGTTTTGGTGAGCTATTAGTACGTTTGTTGTTGCTGCTGCAGCTGGAGCTGACGTTGATGTTACTGGTACGGTGTTGTGGTTCTGGGGTGCATTTTTGTTGATGTCGGTGTCGATGTTGGTCGTTTTGATGGCTGATACTCTCGTGCGCATGGTGATAACCGACAATACGTATGCTACAACAGATTCCTCTTCTACATCAGGGTGCTTCCACGTTCCTCACAGAAGAGTATCCCCCCCTGGATCACAATACTGGCAGTGCCTCAACTACAAAGCCATGCGAAACTCGAACGCACTTAGTAGGGAGAGCAATTGTCTGATCATGCAAAGGACATTGCCGCCCTTTTCATACGAAACGCCGTTGCGCTGTCTAGGTGAGTATGTACGACAAGCAGGGGGAAGGGCGAGCGGACAGCGCAGAGTTTTTGAAGGATTTCTGGCAGATAGGGAGGGACGAGCGCGAGCTGCAGGCACGGAAACGAATGCAGATGGTTCGCAAGCTCAACGTGAGTATTGGAAGTTTACACACTCCGCTAGGGGTCGTGTTGCGAGATGGTTGATTGCTGCAGATGGCATACAAAACGGCCTCCCGGTACCCAATAGTTTCCGGAACTGCATTGGTACCAATAATGATTTGGACCATACTGCGGTAGACATTACTTCGCTACGAAGTTTCTCGAACGGCACATCGACAGTTCGCCCCTGCTCTCATGGTGACGTTGCTTTGTTTCAAACGCTACAGAGTAGAAAGTCAACTCTTCCAGGCTGGCACGTGGAAAGTTGTTCTGCATGCGTTGTAAGCGTTCTTTCGGCTTGTGAGTTCTGTACCCAGCCCCCGCTCAGCCCGCGCGCTCCCGGTGGCGGTGCTTCTACACTTGCTTTTCCTTCCTTAGGCTCATGGATCTCTGTCACGCCTTCATCAAAAGAAAAACTCGTTTGCGCGCCCTTTGAAGTACACGAACCAAACGCAACCTCCCCCCCCCGCCGTTCGTGCGACATCATTAGATAAAGCAGAACGAACGGTTGAGAGAGCGGGCCGACCGCAGGTCGAAGGTGAAGGAAGTGGCCGTTGAGAAGCACACGGAGGATCACGTGCGATCGGCGATTGCCAAAACCACCCGGGTAGGTCCAAAACAAATCGCGTCACGACCCCTAAATGTCGGATTCCTTGTCACCCGGGGGGCCGCCGTGCAGTTGTTTCCTTCCTTCCCGAAAGCTTGGGACAAGAAGGGACTTTAACCGGCCATCTGGGCCTCGCTGCGAGGTATTCTGATAGCCACAACGCGGGTCGTTTTTGGTAGTATCCCGGAGAGTTGGGGATACAGCAGTCGTGTTGTGTGGGACGGATCTGGTTTCCTCGGCTCCTCAGCCTGGAGCTATGGGATACCTGCGGGACTCCAATGAAGAGATATCCGACGATATGAACAGTGTCACCGTCCAGGGAACAACTATCAAGCCACCGCAAGGAAAGGATAGACATCGAGAATACGAAAACACGTTGACGGCCTTCCTTGGGCAAAGTATCCTCCCTCGCGAGGACATTTTTACTCTAAACACCGCCGTGCTTATCTTCACCTATCTCATCGGAAATAGCACAATACGTCTGTTCACCATGAATGGTATTTAGCAGACCCGCAATATGCGGCTGTTTACTATAACTCTCGATGCGCGAACAGGTTGCCGAGCGCTATGTGGTATCGAGGGATCAGGGGTTTCGCCAGCTGGAAAGGGGAGGTGTGTGTGTGCGTACATTGCGTTACATCACATACGGGTTCGCGTATGTTGAGTTTGAAGGACACATTCATGGCGAAAACTCTAAGGGTTGGCGCGGTTTTGCTGTCAAGCACCAACGGAACCACGCAACTGCGAAATCAATCAAATTAGTGTGCTGAGCATATTCACTCCACACTCACATCACGAGAGGTGCTCGTACAGCTCATGATTTCGCAGACATGCTCACCGTAAATCTATTCCGCATGACATCGGTGTAACGAATGCCGGAGTGAATTGTATCTGCGACTATTGTTGGTGTGATTCTCCGGCAACGAAACGTAGTGTCCCGCAAGCAGCAGATGCACCAGTATTTTATCCGACGTCCAACAAAAATGACATATTGTTGGATTGTCGGTCTTTCATGTTTCTGTCAACTACAGGCATGATGGGGCCCACGACATTTCGCGAGCAGCTGCGAACAATTTTCGGGCTGCGGTTGACACGGGCCGAGGTGGGGGGTCTGATATCAGCATTCGATCTGCACCGTGATGGTATGGTGGACGCAAAGGAGTTTGCTTTCAGGTGGGCGTACACATGATGGCGGTGGTGTACGTTTCGATGATGAAGTGGTATAGTCGCAGGCGATGGTAGCGATGGTACCACTATAGTACTGGTTGTGAAGTTGAGGACAAGTGCTTATCATCAATATGAACATCAGTCGTCATGGGCATTTTCCCGAAACAACAATCGGAGCCCAGAGAACATTATATAAGGGCCAGACGATAAACTTTGATCTTGGGTTCTCGCTCTTTCCGTCTGCGAATGAATCCTTTTGTCGTCGTGTGGCCGATGAAGGTTTCACACCCTTGCGAGGGACAGCCACGCCGCTAAGGTCGCCGAAGGCCAAGCCCGGAACGAAACCGCGCGGAGAAGAAATCGGGAGCAGGAGGAGGCGCTGCTGACCAAGCTGAGGGAGCAATCTAAGGTACGGCTTCATCTGCAATAGAGTCCGCCTCAGCATGAAGGTTTTGCTTTTCATTGGTGTTCATTTTTCAACGGGCCACACTATCCCCTGAGCTGGTATGGTAACTACCGGAAGACAGCTTGTGTCCTGTGGCGGGTTAACGTAGCAGCCGAGACAGAACAGGCTGGCGCATTCGTTGACCAGCTTTGTAGCTTTCTGCGCTACTCTGCACAAGGTCTCGCACGATTAGTCGAGCTGCACAAATAGGGCTGGCTGCCAATGACAGCGAGGGCTGCCAATGGCAGCTGCGTGTACCATTAGCATCTTCCGCGATTGACCTACCCATATTTGTATTTCCCTCATATCCACCTGTCGAAAAAGTGAGAAAATTGACACGATTCCGTTTCGCGACTCGTTACCGACAGTGCAAAGTTAACTGGAGCTTTTCCGAGGACGAGTTGAAGCGCGGGCTCAAGATGATCGCCGTCGCTGCTAGCACTTACGACAAGGCCCGGCTCGGTGCGGACATCAACCGAATAGCTCAGGTCCGCCTGTGCAGTCACGTGTAAAGCGGCAGGGAAGAAACAATGGGTGGTCGAAATTGGTCGGGGTTCTAGAGCGGGACGGCCGTTGTTTTCGGCGAGATGAGTATATTCGACAGGGCTAGACGGACGCCAAAGAGCAGAAGGTAGTGGACAGGGGGCGAACCCTCTGACAGACGGGGAAATACATAGGAAGCGAGCTAGAAGAATGTACGGCCTATCATTCTCCGGGGAAAACCGTTTGCAGTACTTCCCATGGCTGCTGGTGAATGCAGCCTCATATCTGTTCCGTTTCGAGCCCCCGCGACGGCGCCGTGCGCGTATGTTTGAACACCGTGGTGGGACGCTTACGAAACCGTTTGTTCGAGCACCGTTTCGTAATCGTGCGCTTACGATCCAGCTGCAGTTAGCTGGTCATGTTCGCTTGTCTTTTTTGTTGTGTTGGCAGATGAAGATGGACCCGACGGCGTTCCGGGCGCAGCTGTTGATGAATTTTCGGGTGCGCTTGGGACCGGGGGAGCTAGGCGCGGTGTTTACCGCGTTCGACAAGGACAACAGCAAGCTCATCGACGGAACAGAGGTACTTACTCACGACGGAGCGGCGTATTTTGTGTCGTGCCCGATCCCAGCATGAAATGATGGTTGGGCAAAGATATCTCTGCGGGCCAAGCTTGCGTACATGGCAAAGTCCGGCATGCCCCACACTAGTTAATGCCAAAGATTGAAAGCAGGTATCAGTGTTGATGGGGTCAAACTCGAACGACATTTCCAATGGGAAGTGTGGTGCGTTTCCTCTGATCTGTTGCCATGGTCCACATGCACCTTGGTTCAACAGAAAATCCAACTATGGTTTTCTTCCAACGTTATGCTCAACACAAGACCTTCACCCTTGCTGCCGACACGCACACGCGCGTACACGCACGCACGAAGCTGATGCACGAATTCTTTCGGATGGGAAGAGAGGAGAGGGCCAAAAACCTGGCTGAAGCAGAGCGACAAAGACATCGCGCGGATTTGAAGGAGAAGAACTTTCGCCAAAGGCTGGAAGATCGCTTCATCGAGCAGACCGCCGCAAAGGTAGTAGCTTATGGTCTTGGTCAGGCTCAGTGCTGTGGCATAGGGGCTAGTCGACGGGGTTCAACGAAGCAGGGGGTGGATGATCTCGTCCTCGAACAGGGCCTTTCATATCATTCGTCATCTCCAGGAGTCAACGACCATCTCATCCGCATCGCCCTTCTTCCGCCGGTCCAACCCCCCGCTCTTGCGTCCGCAGGTCGTATGGCCTCGTCTGATGTACGACCCGTTCGATGACGACTACAACATGGACGACCACGACCCGGCAACTTCCGTTGGTAAGTTCCGGCCGAATTTAACGCCTGTTTTCATGGTTTTTCTTTTCCAGATGGTATTATTAATAGTACAGAACTGGTTTCGCGGGTGTTGCCGTGGGAAATCAAGTGAAATTGACCTCGGGTCACCTGCTCTTGGCTTGAAACGAGGGAATTTTAGCCACGCACTCCTATTAAGTCCAGGCGTTCACCCACGCGGTTTGGATTCCGCTGGAAAGAGAACGAAAACAAAGTGGGGATCCATTTGTCCATCTCGATCTTGTGTGTTGAGCGGCAGCAGCGGCCGTCAGTTTACGGTTCTCCTATTTAATGCTCTCTACCTCTGAGGCACGTCAGTGCGGCCGGATCGAAGGGAGGAGATGATCCAAGCACGCATCTTCGGTGCTTTGACGTTTTAAGTCATGGGGAAGCTGAACATATTTATGATTTACCACGTGTTGAATCCCGTGTTGCTGCCGTGTCAGGGTCGACAACTCTGAGCAAGTCCGTCGGTGACAACAAGTCTCGAGGGCGCAGTAACAACGACAACAACAACGAGCCGGGGGACGTGTCGAGGGAACCGTCCGCGAGACGACGCAGGCGGCCCAAGATAAGCGCCAGCACCGCGGAGTTTCTGGCTCAGATCAGAAAGGTAACGTCGCGTGACTGTTGGGCCGATCTGCGGTCGTTATTTCGTGTCAATGGCTTCCCCTCGTCTTGCCAAGTTACCTAGACGACGAAGGAGGCTGTTCATTCATGTAAACGTTTGAATTGGAATGCATCGAAGGAAGGCCATACACATATAATTTCAGCGGGTGGTATGAAGCGAACAACAGTCCTCAGGGAAGGCGTTGGCGAATCCCAGGTGTGGATGCTCTCAACACCAGGAATGCACTTGGTGGTCTAGCCATCAACCAGTAGTTTGACTCGCATGCCAACGAAATCGATGGCTAGGCTTCCAGGCAAAAAGTAGTTATTTGCGCAGATTTTCAGCACAAGCATTTGGAACACAAAAAATAGACCTTTTTCGCAGAAGGTGCCGACGGAACATGCAGAACGAGGCGGCCATTCCGTGCGATGGCCTGCTGTGGAAACCGGGCTGAACATGGCGAACCGGACACATCGATGGTGCAACCACTCCAGATATCGGCAGACATCAACACGCGCCTTGGCATGTTCCATGTTGAAAGAGTAGCGTGGACTGCGATACACAGGTTCAACTTTTTCACATGTATCGGCCCCCGGTAAAACCACCACCGAGGAAACAATGGACGTAGTCCCGGGGAAACGGAGAGAAGATGACTCAAAGCGTGCTTCTCGTTTCACGCTCATGACCCAGGAGGAGATGACGATCCGCGCCATGACCTGTCGCGGGCGACGACGAAAGAACGGCGATAGCAACCACCGCAACGGCGGTGGCGACGATTCCTGCGATCTTTTTTCCTACCCTGGAGGCCCACGGACGGCCACCGCAGCAGGCCTGCCTTCAACGTCGCCAGCCCGACCCATGACGTCGTCGCTGAAGGGCAGTATCAACAACGGCGACCCGAACCGCAACGTTCACACTAGGGCTGAAACAGCGGCGGCACGAGCACCTGGTCGCAGACGCGAGGTTAACCCCGAACAACGCGACAGCGAAGAGGAACCAGTGGGTGCGTCTTCTGCGGCGACCGATGATGCGGAGGAGCTCGCGTTGCCGCCGTCCCGCCTGAACCCAAGAGCCCTTGGCCACAGGTGAAACGAAGGAAGATATCGATTTTTCCGCGTGTGCTGCTTGATGCAAGTTTTATCACGGTTGATGTTTCCCAAAATCACACGAGTAATTGGGGCTGCTGCCGCAAGCGGGCAATGCCAATTGCAAAGAATGGTAGGCGTAAGGTTATCAGAGAGGGGAGCCCACCGGTCGGGAACGGCAGAAGTAGCAGCACTCAAACGTCCGATGAACGAACTCGCCGCCGTGTGTGCACGACACACAACCCTCGTCTAGTTGTTTAGGCCCATGGTTACGGTCGTCCCAGCAACGTCGTTCACCCTCACGGAGGACTTCTGCGGCATGGTTCGGCTGCCTTTGGATGGGTTACATATCGTCAGAACGTACCACCTTCTCCACCCCCTGCCACGGCGCGCTTCTCGCATCACGTCGTTTCCTCCTACCTCGGATTGTACCCGACCTCTCCTCAGCAAAGGAGGCCGGTGACCTCGTCATTCGCTAACGGCAATCCTTCCTGTTCTCTCTTCGTCCCTGTTCGACTCTCCAACTCTTTCCCATCTTCTCAATCTCTCGTGACCGACCAGTGCCAGCTTCTCCACCGACGACGGGCGGGTTTCCACGGCGACGAGCGTGTCGACGGCACGCGGGTCCACTGCCCGTAGCAGCAGGGGTGGCGGGTCTCGATCTTCCTCGTTCACGGCAAGCGGCAGAGGCTTTGAGCCGAACTTCGGACAGACAATCTTCGAGCACGGCGGGGTGGTGGGAGGGGATGAAGTGTGGTAGTACGGCAGTAACGGGTCCGGTAGAAGTAGGGCGCCGACTGTTGCGGATCGCCGGCAGGTACTGTGGGGTTGCGTCACCGTCTTTGACCCGGAATAGTGGCGTTTCCCCAGTGCAGCGAGGTCGCTGTGACCTCCACGAGTAAGTTGAATATTGAGCCTCAAGCTTTGAAGATGAAGCATAGAGTATGAAGAGGGCATGAGCTCACATTGTAGGCGCTACATGCACTGTACATCAGAGTGAACTTTGACGGCCTCGCAACTAGGAGCATGATGTCGACCAATCACGCCCTGTTCACCAATACAGAGGGCGCCCCCGCTTTAGAATCGCTTTTTTGCGTGAGGCTCGAGGATCGCTAGCTGCCGGAAAATGAGCAAGAGTTACTATTTCCAAAGTTCTTATGTCGGTACGGATCCGTCTGTTAGGACAGAAATTGCTCCTGTTCTACGCCGAGGGTCCCATGCGGGGGGAACAGGTCATATTTCCAGCTGTATATTTCTGGGTGGATCAAGGTGGATTTCAACTTGACGCTTGAGCAGCGTGTCAACAGATAATACTATAGAAAACCGTTGTTCAAGAGGACCTCTTCATCTAGTACGTGATCACAATGCACCAAAAGAGTACAGGCACAAAGGCGGCATCGCCTAAGAAAGTATTCCACCATTTAGTGGTACAAAAGGGGTCACGTTGGAGTTCGTGTTCCGAGCGCTCTACTTCGTCGTAGCTACACTGTTGCTGCTCTACGATGATGGTAGCCCCTGCCCCCTGCTCTACGGTGCTCCCCTCAATACAAAGGGGCGGGGTGCCATCTTTCCGCCTGTTTCGGTAGCCATGTAACATTGTCTACAGCTACATACCGCTCAGGACATCTTAGAAGGCACGGTTGCTTCGGCCACACACACAAAGACGATTCACTGCTGCCCACCACCACATTTCCCAGCACTCTCTACAATTCCACTCTTGCTCAAAGTTGGCCATCCTCAAATTTTTCATGGAAGAGTCCGACAACGCAAAATGTCATGCCGGCTCCGGGGACGGCATCTGCCTCCAGTCTGCGAACCCCCCGGCCTCGGCGAGCGGTTTTCCCCACCAAGCAGGCCGGTCGGCTCCCCCTCCACCCTCCCCGTACCGCTCGCGCAGCGCGTCAGAAGGCGTCTCGAAAGGCGGGGACATTGGATCTGCGTCCCCGTATATCACAGACGGATCCGCCTGGCCGTCCCGAATATAGCAGTTGCATTTGAAGACGAGCGAACGCGTTAGGAAGCATCTTGAGTGCGAAGTCAAAGGATTAAAAGACGATACACGAAAGCACCGTACAGGGGCGCAAATATTAGAAGAATTTACGTCGAAATATGTGGAGCAACAAGCCCATAAATCTGCTATTCGACGGCAGTTGACGGGCCTTCCGGTGTGACATGGGGACACCACGCAGTAGCATTCCATAGACAAACGCGAACACGTGCATTCGCACTGTACGTGTGTGCACTGCTGCACATGTGCCTGCGGATTCACTACTTAACGCTTGGGGTCAGTGCGCATGCGAGATTTCAACATGGCGGGGAGCAGTACGCCCACACCACAACACGCACAAGGGTTTGGCAAAAAATCGCATGCCACGGCACACGCCGTGCAGAGCAACTGCCTCACCATTCCGAAGGAAGGACCGAAAGAATCGATGGGGCTCTCGCCGAAAAAGAGGGCGCGCTTACGGTTGCGCAGCACCGGGATCTGTCTCGAACGGCGGCAGCGGCACCAGCGACGATCACGGCAGCAAATCAGCACGGAGGATAGTGCCGCACGGGTGCCGCCACACCAATTAAACGACGAGAGTCAGAGAGAGGGAGCGAGGCAGCACGCGACGGTTGCGGGGTCCTGGAGCGAGCGGCCTAGACAGGGCCGATGACGAATCTCGCCTTGCGATTCCTTCGCATCGATGTACGCGGAAAAGACAAAAATCACCCTTTTGGTTTTCCCACTCTCTCTCTCTATCTTTCTCTCTCCCTCGATCGATTGACATGGAGAGAAGCGCGATTAATTTGGTCGTTCCACTCCGGACTTGAATGGTTGACAAAACAAGCGACGATGCCAGTCTGGGGGCAAAAAACTTCCCAAAGACATGCATGCTGTGGCCCTCAAGAGGCATTTCTTGCCGTTGTGCAGCAAAGCGGTGGCACATCGCCTCTCGACACACGACCGAAGGCGGTCCGTCCCAATATACGGGTGGAGGAAATCGCGGCTTAATCGTTCGACCGCCTTCCGCACTATTTTTCTCACAGATTCGAACTTGAGCGCTTGGCGAATGCCGTCCATGCGCCGCCGATTGGCGCCGAAGTCGGTGGGCCCGTTTCTCCTGGCGCACCGGAACTGCACGAGGGCATCGCCGGGGGTGAAGTAGAACTCGGCGTCGTCTACCGAAGCGGGTATCGCGTTCACCGCCTCGAACTCCACCCGCAGGTAACGGGGGGACGATGCGATCACCTGCTGCCGTTGATTTTCGTCGATGCTATCTTGAAAAACACGAAATGATTTCGCAAACCTACGGCCGTGGTACATCGGCTCAGCATTTTTTTCGTAGGTGTTGCCTTGAAAAATACGCGTTGATCTTGCACACCTCCGGTAACTCGATTCATCGCCGGCCGGCTCACAAGAAAAGTGAAATATGGCCCGGTGGGGTTTGATTTGTCGGGCGAAGATCGTGCATGAGCCTGTAATATAAGTAGAATTTAGGTTCTTGCTCTCTGCGCCTTGGCTCAACACTTGCGTGCCCTGTTTCAAAATCTCATTCCTGATTTTCTGACAACTCTTACAACGGCCGGGCGGTCTGTACAAAACATAGTGGACAATTAAAAGTTAGTTTTTCTCCCGCTCACTACTGTAACCCATCCCTTCGACTGTGGCTTTATCTCGAACGGGCAGTCTTCTCTGATAATGTGTACTTCCAACATTTTCGAAAAACATGAAACCGGCAGTTTGTTCGATTGATGCACACACAGGCAAAAATCCTGTCGAGAATCTGCAAATAGTGCCGCAACATTCGTAACTTTGCGCGGGATCAGGAGACTCTCGAGGAAAAAAACTGACCTTCGCGCCATTGAACTCGAGGTAGTTCCGCAGACGGCTCATTGACCGCTCGAAGGGGCCGTCGTACGACCAAGGCTCCATGAACGGGTACGGTCTGTCGTCCTGGGAGCTCACGCATGTCGGAGTCTGCCACGAAACATATGTCAACATAATTCATTTTTTCAGAAATAAGCTACGTAGCTCAGGGCAACATCTCGGTTGGCGACAAGGCTTATCTCGTTTGGTTCCGGACCGATCGCGCGTGTAACGGTGCCCGAGACGACGTGTTTCTATCTTTTTAGGTGTTGCTGTAGCTGGTGTGGGACAAAACGCTTGCGTGGTTCAAGCCGAGTCGTTGCGGCGGTTGATTTTTTCGGCAGATGTTGATTTGTACACTTTGCGACCGAGAAACGACGGTTCACGGACAGCTTTAACTTTAACTTTCCAATGGCTGACGGCTACGGTATTTTCACACGTACGAACGCAGATAATCAAATAAGGGAAACCGCGGACTTCTAACCGTCGTTGCAACATTCTTGGTCCCGCCAAGGCTGACGTCTTTTCATCACGCAACGGTTGATGCCCAAGTAACCAATTACACACCTGGGAATCGAAAGCGCTTATTGCACTACGAAGCCACGAAGTGGTATTCCTTGTCCCGCGGACGAACCGCGTGGCGCGAACACGGGGCGCGGACGTACGGACTGTCTCGCACCATTCAATTCACAGGGACATTTTGAGATGTGCCCCCTTGCTGAACCGTAGTTTTAATAGATTTTTTTGCGAGAATAGTGGCCCGTACAGGGGTGCGCTTTTTGTTTTGCAAAAAAAGCTGATTGAAAAGGATCGTGTGCATGATGTGTATGCGCGAAAAAACGGAACAATGTGGTGCCTAGCGGGGCCAAAAACGAGGCCATGCGTGTCTGTCCGTGACCAGGTTGCCATAAATACGCAGCAGACTGGAGCCCATTTCACCATCTAGGCGCTAAATTGCAATCTAAGGCTTACGCACAACACGTAATATTTTGCCCTAGCTGTCCCAACTGCTACCTTTTCAATCCGATGTCGGTGCGTTGAGATAGCACAGCATCTGTCCAGAATGTCGCATTCAGGCGTCCCTGTGGTAACGAGGAGGCTTGTTTGACCAGACGTACGTAGGCTCACGCAGCAAAGACATCACACCCGGAGGCAGACATATGCATATGAGCCAGACATACATACATGGACAAGGAGGGGGGGAGACACACACACACGCACCACACAGCGAGAGGATGAGACGGCGGGAGCAGAGTGTGCCCTATTGCTACTAATGCTGTTGTTTGCTATCGACGGAGGAAGCGAGAGGAGTGATACACGTTTGGCATGTATTTGAGGTGCGGGCCAAATTTGGCCCCGGGATCTTTCTAGGCATACATATGTGGGCCGCGTTTCCGTGCTGAGTGTGCGGGCCGCATGTCTTGAGGTGCGGGTCGCGTTCATGATGATGATGAACACCCCACTCTCTGTACCAAATGACGCTCCACAACTCATGGCGCCCCCACAACTCAACACTGCTGCTGCTGTGTGGTGTAAATGAGCCAATGGTAACAACAACACGCGAACCTGTACTTTTTTCTTCTGTATATTTAAAAAAAAACTACGCCACGCCCCCCTCTCTTGTACAGCTGAGATGAACAATCGAAAAATCGTCTCCAGGGAGGGTGGTATACTCCGTCAGGAAAAGGGTGAGGCAAAAACGGTACAGTAGGGGGCCCGATATAAGGCGGTGTGAACAAGGCGGTTGTCCGATATAGGCCGGCTGAAATTGGCGCATACAACTCAGACCCGATATAAGGCGGCACCGCCTTATATAGGCAATCTCCCTGTATAAGGCGGTAACTACCCAAGTAAAATCCGATATAAGGCGGTGATCATCTTCGCATCACTACGCCCCTCTCTGAAACACCTGTACCTTTGTGGCCCAAGACACCTGAAGGAGTGGTCAACACAACACCCTGGCTTAACGGAATACAACCCTACTGTAGGCGCGCACACACTTTTTGTGTTCGGCCGCACGAAACCGTATTTTTTTACGCGGAGGAATTCGATGCGAACGAGCGCGGACACATCACTCTTACTTTTTGCACACACGCCGTCGGCCCGGAGCATGCACTGAGCCAACTCTCCCAACACTTCGGCTCTCTGGAAAGGGCCGCGGGGGAGTCCGGCAATCGCGAAGCCGTTTTCCACCTTCAGAAGGCCAAAGTGGCGATGATCAAAGCTCACGCGTCTAAGCCCGTGCGGCAGTCGGACATGAGAGAGTTCTTGTAGGCGGATAGACGGATTCTCTCAGCTGTTGTCTTTCATAGAGCAGGGTGTGCTGCAAAGAGTGGTCGCATTTTCAGAGGTACAAGCGCCGGGGCAAGTAGTGCTTAACCCGGCCAAGCGTCATGGACGCAGCGAATGCAAATGTTTTGCGGTGCCACGATTGCTTTCCAACTATTGCGTGCGTCCATGTTGGCTAGCTTAAGTTTTGTTCTTCACGAAGGAAAAATATTCGGTGTCCCTCGCATCAGTACCGAAGAGAAGTGTTGGTTTGGACACGTTATTCGTCTACTCTACCAGAGCCTTGTGCGGCGGTATAGTTGGATGCAGATGTACCTTCTGCTGTACACTCCTAGCGGGGTCGTACGGCATCAGATGTACACGTACATACCGCTGCAAACAACACTCTAAACAAATGCAAGCAATCTTGCTCGTTCTACACGCACGCGTGAATGCATGACGCTTGACCATTTCTTCCACTCAGCGACGCGCCGTGAGGTGATGCCCAATACGCTGAAACCTCATTTCTTCATTTGTCATAAATAAGGCGGTCACCGCCCTATTGGGCCAATCTCAGACCGTGTATAAGGCGGTTACCGCCTTATACACGTATGAGGCGGCTGCCCGATATAAGGCGGTTTCCTTCACCACGCACTACACCGCCTTATATCGGGCCCCCTGTAGGTTCAGATCTCGCATCATGAGTCATTTTCAAAATATCCAGAATATCAAGCCAATGTGTAGCACAGACGCCAATTCGCCACCACTACAAACCACCACCAGGAGCCTCACCGAAGGGCAGTCCGCCAGCAAGTCATCCACAACGCCGAGGCCATCGGAGTTGCTGTCGGGAGGATTCGCAAGTACCGCGGTGGACAGCAAGACTGCCTGGAAAAATCCAGACAGAGCTTCCGTTCGCGTCACAGCGGCGTCGACAGGGAGAGTGGCAGACAAGCCGCTGGCGCCAGCAGTCCCTTGCTGCATTGCGCAAACGTCTGGTGATTCCGCGCAATCACGCGCCGAGCGTCGCGTCAGGTGTTGTGGTAGGTAGGGTTGATGTTGCAATTTGGATTGTAGCGCATGTTGCTGTCGAGGAGGCACTACCGTTGTGATAAGGAACGCTCTTGAATCGACCGCGACTAGCAATGTGGTGGCCATCAAGCGCATCACGCCTTGGCGTTGGCTTCTTCGAGGCTCCATGGAGTCGTCAGCAGGTACAACAGTAGTAGAACAACAGCAGTTACTGACAGCACGGCAGCAGAGCACAGCTAACGCTCCGCTTGGGGTCCTCGCAGATAAAACATTTTAGAATGCTTGTGCAGATACCCGGGTGAATATACTCTGTGAGCCCCCAAAATGCCAAACGGCCAAATTCACCACTGCACAACAAGCAAGGCACCAAGGCTACGACACGAGCAAGCTAGGCACACGGAGGACCTTTATCAGCGGCTGCCATTGCTAGGAGAGAGAGATATGTCGAACTCTATGAGAGAGCTCGGCGGTCTTGTCGACAACCTCTACATCAGCTCCCAGCAGCAGCAAAAGCACCCTCAAGACCTCCCCGGAATGATGGGGGGCTCGAGAAAACAGCAGGATGCCACCTCCACGCCAACGCGCGCCCGCAAGACCAAGGTAAGGCCGAGAGAGAGAGAGAGAGAGAGTATGCCCGTGCCTAGAAAGGGCCAAGATCCGTGGCAATGCGTAACTATTAGCTGGTACCGCCGTGGTTGTATGGCGTACAGCCAATGACGTTTTGAGAGGACGTGGTGTTTGAGAGCCCGTGGTGCTATGGTCCGTCGTGCCAACAACCAATGCGCGGACGGGCCCTGACTCGTGTATGCGTACGATGCGTACGATACACGCCGACAGGCTGATACGGACACTCTCCGTGACGATCGGTCACGGCGGGTACCCATAGCGCGGGCGAGACAGAGAGAGCATATGGTAGAGGAGCTTTCGCGCACCCTCTCTCGTGTTCCGCGACGCACAGATTTGCTGTAGTCGCAGAAAAAAAGTAAAATCGAAACATCCTGTCTGCTATTATTATACTGCAGTATTCTACGGCGGACGAAGACGAACACACACACAACACGTCTTTTCATTGGTCAGCCGGTTAGCGCGGTCGATGCTAATGAAAAATACACACACCACGGCACAACACGGCACGATGGTTCCGCCGGCCCCTGGCCTCTCGTTGAGAAGCACGATGACCACTAGACCACCAGTCAGCGCTGACTAGTGGTGTAGTGGTCATCGTGCTTCTCAACACAACACCTCTCACTTACCAGCAAAGGATTATTATCTATCATTTACATGTATCCTCCTTTCCCAAGATTGGCCGTGTTTGTCAGGGCGCCAAGCCAATATCAATAACAACCGCCTTGGGTTTTAGGTGTGCTTGACGCCTGAGCGAGACATGAGACAAAAATAAGGTGCTCGAGCACTGCGGTTTTGCAGACGACACTTGCACACACCGCCGACACAGATGGACCGTGCCGTCAAGAGAGCAGAGGTTTATTGCAGGCAACCAACCCCGTTGAACGCGCAACGAGGGCGGTATTTCAGTTGGCCCAGTGGGCGCTAAAGCTCAATCCAAAGCGTCCCTACTCTAGATCAATGTTTCGACGACAGCAGTATCGTGGCAGCAACAGCGAGAGAGCCAGAGTACTCTTCAGCCAGGTGGGGATAGGACATGAGTGGGGATAGGACATGACTGCGTTGCAAGCTTGTACGTATCGCGCTGCAAGAGGTGCTGCTCTCTACTGCTCCGTGGGAGGCACTAAAAACACGGCACCGACACAGAGCGCAGATGCGCACAAAATACTTTTTGCCACCACCAGTGCTCGGAGTGTACCACATGGCTCCGACCGCAACAACGTTTTTTTTTCAACGGTTCGCTAAGGATCCACGCATATGGCAACCTGTTGCAGAGAGTTGCTGCGC
Organism: Ectocarpus siliculosus; assembly: GCA_000310025.1. NCBI lineage: Eukaryota > Phaeophyceae > Ectocarpales > Ectocarpaceae > Ectocarpus > Ectocarpus siliculosus. The sequence goes on from FN649737.1 coordinate 2,033,157, forward strand.
GTTGGTGGCACACACATGTTTTTTTTCACCCTTTTTGACGTCTCCCATGTCACCGGGGGGCATGCACTCTCTGTCGTCCTCGATGTTTGTGTACGTACGCCCCCGCGGCTAGACAACATCCCCAGTAGTTTGCTGTATGTTTTCGCCGACGAGTGTATCTTGGTGAGGCGGATGGTGAACGCGCGTGTTACCAGCCGCTACTCCCCCTGCTTCTCAACTTGAAGGAACGCCAAAACTGCGACACCGACGAACTCGTCGCAGCAGTGCCTCGTTGTGCTAAAAGTGGCGTACTCTTCGTCCCCGCCTCTCTCGTGGTACTCGGATCGTACGGGTATCCGTATCGCATCAGTGGGGGGGGGGGGGGGGGGGGCTGTATTAGTGCCGGCATGTGTCCCCCCAGAAGTACCGTCGCAACTTCTGTATACGCGGACACGGGCACTGCTCAAAGTACAGAATGGTCTGATGATTCAGTTTGTGTCTACCTGCACGATACTGGCCACCGGCGCTATCCAACCGGCACTCGAAAACCCCCCGCACTGCTGTACCGCACCGCCGCCGTTCCGAAATAAAAACAGTCCACCGTTCGAGGGGACGGCGCCGGCAGAGGCACTCCGTCGCGCGAGGACTCCGAAAACACGCCTGTGCAGCACGGCCACACGGCGGAGAAGGGCGCGGTGGCCGCGGCCCAGCAGGTCTCCCGAACCAAGGTAAAGCGCCTTGCAGGATAAACTTGTTTCGGATTTTTTTTTCGCTCGTGCGGAAGAAGAGGTCAAAGCGCGTCGCGTGCAGCAGGCCCCACACGGCAGCCTTGGACATGTATTTTCTGCGATGAGCAGCAGTTCTTGACTGCGGGCGAGAACGCACGGCTGCTATGTTTCGGAGGGCCTGTCGACACTGTTCCCAGCTTCGAGATTGGTGGCGCATCCTGTAGTCCCCCTCAAGACGGAAAAAAATGTGGCGCGCCTGCTTTATTCGAGCGTGCGAAGATCGAAGTCCCTTGCGGTACTTGAAGCATTTGTACGGTAGTCGTGCCTACCGAATGTGAAACGTTTGGTTAGTCGGGATGCCAGGATGCCCATGAGGATATCTGGTTTGGCACAGCAAACGCAATGTGAGGGTCGGCTTCTGGTTCGTGCTTGTAAAACGTAGCCTGGCATATTTCTCCGTTCCGGCCGTATAGGGATGTGAGGTCAATGGTCCGATGACTTCGGCATGCGTTTTCATGCGTACTCCCCCCCCCCTTGAGACTCCTCCCTGGGCGATGTTGCTCTCTGTGTTTTTTGTCCTCCGCGGCTTGTTGGTTGGCTTGCGCCGGAGCAGCAGCGAGCAGCGACACGCCTGTCCGCGGAGAAGAAGCGCTTCAACACGACGCTGTCCAAGCCTAGCGGAGGGTCTAGCCTCACGGGGAAGCGGTGGAACCTGTCGTGCTTCACCATGGGGAAGCCCATCGGGAAGGGGAGGTTCGGTGAGTCACCCCCCCTCGCTTGTGTGCGCAGCCCCGCGGCTCCCATTTTGTACGCGAAACGCGGTGGTCGAGACGGAGCACTGAGCGTTGGTAGTGGGGCCAGCATGGGCGCTGGAACTCTTACGTTCTTGTGTTCCTTGGTGTGCTTGGTCTGGTGATGGTCGCTTCTATCAGGGCGCATGAGGATATCGAATCATGACGAAACTCATGTTCGGGGGCCGAAGCAGTTCCCCGTCACAATCCATTTATTTTGCGTAGGCGTGAGTGTTGGCAGTACGTACGGGCTTGGAGCTTGAGTGGGTGCGTTGTTTTTTCTTCTTCTGTTTTCATGCTGAAAATCTGTTTTGGCATGTTTTCCTGGCTCTCGTAGACCCACGTACGCCTCTCCTCCGTTTTGGCGGCACATCTTTATCTTCACTGACGAGAAGCAATTCCAGATCACGCCCCCCCCCCCCCCCAACCTCACCCTCACTCTCTCGTTATGCCTCTTTTGCCTTATCTTTTATTGCATGCGCAATGGCCTCTCCCTCCCTCCCTCCTTCTCTCTCTCTCTCTCTCTCTCTCTCTCTCTCTCTCTCTCTCTCTCTCTCTCTCTCTCCCGGCCCCCCAACTCCCCCCTCTCTCCCACTGGCACTCACTATCTCTCTATCCACCAATGGGTCGCGGCGACGCCCCCGCCCTGTCTCTGGCTCGCTCTCTCTTCCCAATACTCGGCGACCCAGGAAATGTGTACCTCGCGCGGGAAAAGGCTTCGATGAAGGTCCTGGCCCTCAAGATCATGCTCAAGAAGGACTTAGAGGTGAGAGTCTCGTCCCGCGCCATGTGTACAGCAAGTAGGTCACGACTGGATCCCCGCCGATTGGGCTAGCTTACGAGTAGGCAAGGGCACGTATGCTTCGGTGTCGATATCATATCCAAGAAAGACTACCAAGAGAGCCACGGCAGTATAGCAGGCGGTTGAAGGTACGGGAGCGTAAGCATCGCATGGTTTGACCCGGGTGGAGGGGTGCTGAATGCTGGTCGGTGTTGGACTTCCCTGCCTTTCACGCCACGCAGCAGTCGCATGTTTTTCGTCGTGCGTGAACGAGGACCGTAAGCTCGCCGAGGGCATGCTCTCGTGTGATTGTTGAGTCGGCCAGCCGGTACTCGCTCTGTGTCGCGTTCAAACACGCACTTATTGCTGAACGAACGCCCGGCAATCTTTCTGTTCGCCGGAACGGTGATGGTATGTGTTGGTGTAAACGGGGGTAACAAGCCAGGGGGCTCCGCAAATTGTGATGGCCGCCCTGAGAAAACGGCGTGTTCGAGTTTGGGAGAGTCATAATTTTGGAGCTTTTTTTTGGCGTGCGCCTCCGGAACTTTGGACGAAACCAGGCGGCTGGCGTGTACCACCAGGTCAAGTCCGAGATCGACATCCACGTGAACTACGGGTCGGGCTGCCCGAACATCGTCCGCTGCTACGGCTACTTCTACGACGAAAAGAGGTACACAGGGTCCTGCAAATCGGTTTTACCGTCTTTTTCGCAAGCGCTTGCAGTTTCTTCTTTTTGGTCCACGTTTTTCAGTACCCTTGGATGTTAGCGGCTTGCTTTGGGAGTCGTCGGCCATGAGCAACGAGACTCGTTTTCAAGTTGTTGTGAGTAAGCAAGTTGCTTCCAGATCGATGACTCAGGCAACGCCCCCGATTTGACAATGGGGCCTGTTTTTCCTTGTTCGTGTTCTCCACTCTTTTTCCCCAACGTTATTTTTTTTTTTCGACTAGGGCAACTCGAAGGAGGGAGAGATTTGTTCGCATCGTCATGAAGCCTTTTCTTGGTTCGATACTGCTGTCGGTTTGTATCAATGGCGTTGCTCCTGATCTAAGATATAAGTCGTGTAGACATTCCTATTTATTACGGCTTTGCATCATTGCCGTTTCCCCAAAATCTAATTTTCTGAACTTTTTCTTGCCCCCCAGGATCTTCATCGTGATGGAGTACGCGAGGAAGGGAGAGTTATACCGCACCATGAAGGCACAGCCGGGGGGGCGGTTCACGGAGTCGGTGTCGGCGCGGTACATGTTCCAGCTGGTGCGAGCGCTGCAATACCTGCACGGGCTGAACGTCATCCACAGGGACATCAAGCCGGAGAACCTGCTGCTGGACAAGGCTGGTGAGCTGGGACAGCAGTTGTTTTTTCTGCACGTGTTACGTGCTGTGGTGGCGTTGCGGTCTCATTTCTTGTGATTTTTCGTTGAGGGGGTCTCTCCATCCTTCGACTAAGAATTATGATGTGCTCGAGGGGGGGTCTAACAGTTGTTTGGCTGGACAAGGCCTAGTATCTGACGGACTTGTTTCAGTGTTCTTCTCTTTGGCGGTGCTGTGTTTGGTGTAGTGCCTGGACAAGGCGGTGCCCGAAAGCACTTGGTTCCAGCTGCTTGGTTCTATACCCGTTAACGAAAGTACAACTAGCATAGTGGATATGCTGTACATCTTAACACTGTAGGTTCTACATTAGATCAAAAGGACACTACTCGGGGTACTATGATCTGAAACTCGATGATGCGTTCTTGAATTGGGAAGGGGTTCTGTCCGCGGGACCATGCAGCGGGAGAGCCTGCCAACAAAAAAGGCTGGGGAATCAATACAGAATGTGTCTCACAGACTCTCGTTCTGCGCCCATGTTTGTTGTGGAAGTTTTCTTTTTCCCTGGTATCGTTCGGTTTTCGCCTTCTGCGATTGTTCGGGGTAAACATGTAACCACTTAGCGATTTAGTGCGAGATGTCCCCCCTGTTGAGCAGCTTTATGTAGTATTTGCTCTTCAGTTTCGTGGCTATTTCTGTTCCCCCTCTGGAACAGTTTTAGTGAGGGCTCGTTGTTCACTTCTCCTGTGTTTATTTCCGCTTCCAGGAAACCTTCGGCTCTGCGATTTCGGCTGGTCGATCGAGGTTGCTGATTACGACACTCGTCAAACTATCTGCGGGACCCAGGTTCGTGTTTATTGCTGAGTTGTACCACTCCGTATTGTTTGTGTAGTTTTGTCTCGAAAGGTTTTGGTTAAAACCCTCCGGTAGGTATTTTCACTCCTTCTGTGTGGGTATGTTTGGCCCAATAGGTACGAGCTGCTGTCGCGCGGGCATGGGCTGAATCCCCCCCTTTTGGCTGTGCGCGAGAGCTCATGTTTTGCTATGGTTTGGCCGGCTTTTATTGTGGGATAAAATTCGCTCGATGTTGGGCTAGTAGTCTGCATGTCTACAGCATTTCCTCCATCCAGGACTACTACCTCTCCTGTCGTTGAAATTGCCAGCGGCCAGAAATGAATTCGGTCGCCCTGTCTCACGACTCGTGCCGTCAATTTCTCTGCCTGACCACGGTGGTTTGGTGAAGAACAGGACTATCTCGCCCCCGAGATGCTGATGGAGCGGCCGTACACGACCTCTGTCGACCTGTGGGCGGCAGGCGTAGTGACGTATGAGTTCCTGTTGGGGCACTCCCCTTTCCGCAGGTGCGAGTTGCGGCAGTTAGTGCCTGGTCTCGTGATGGCGGTGGGTGGTGTTGTTCGTTGTCGTGGGTGGTTCTGTTACAGTTGCCGTCGCTTTCCGTACTTGTTTTTTTTTGTGTGTTTGAGGCAATTGTCTCTCGAACTTTCCCGGTGCAGGCATGCCTCCGTTGGCTGTTTTTTGCCGTTTCCATCGAGGAGATTAATCGCAGCCCCTTTAAACCGATTCGGAATTGCGATTCCTCCACCTCCAAGAGGCTGGTGTTGCCGGCCACGTATTGAAGACGTTGGAGAATACCATAGTATTCCACGGCGGTGAACCCTCGGTTATGCTTTGCGAAATTTGTGATTAGGGTATCATGAGGACACAGGCTTCCCTCGTTGTGGGGAGGCCCAGGTCGCAGTAGTCGTTCCCCACTACTTGTACTAAGGGCTGGCAGTTTTCTTCGTTGAGATTTAGATTAGAGAGGAGAGGAGAGGGTCTCGGAAGAGAGAGACAAGAGAGTGCCGCCGAAGGGGCGAGGGAGACCAAGCCCGAGGGTCTCGGATTCTCAAGCTCCGCAGGTGGCGCCGAGAGGGACGCATCCATAGTCGAGTTTCTTGCTGATCAACCATCAGTAAGATCCTCCGCTCGGATCGTATCTTAGTCCTACTTGTGTACGTGCAACAATGGTTGCAGCATGTCATCCACAATCATGCTCAACCTTTTATTTGATCTCCTTGTCCTTTGTACAACAGCGAGTCTGGCGGTGCTGACACGCTGTCACGGATCGAGCGAGGGTCCTACGCCTTCCCAAAGGACCCGGTGGTGTCCGCTGAAGCGCAAGACTTCGTTTCCAGGGTAAGCAGACAACGACCAACCGCCGGCTGGTGTTTCCGTACATGCTCCCCTGCCGGGGTGGCTATTCGTTTTTGTTTTTGTTATTGTTTTTTCAGTGGCTTGAGGGCCAGACGTAGTAGCGTCCTTGATACTCGTGTCTCTGGTATCTCCTCGCTGTTTATTTTTTGCTCCGTCCCGATATTATAGGGATGCGACGTAAATGGTCGAACGTCTACAGCATGTGTTTTTCATCTGTACTCCCCCCCCCCCTCCTTTTTTTATTCTATTTTTGGTCGCCGGACATATCTCAATATACATGCCTTCCCACCAAAAATGACGTCACGCTTTCATCCCGAATTTATTAACAAATGCCAATGTTGTTTGCATACTTTCTTGCCGCAATTGCTCTCCCAGCTGCTGAGAGTCGAGCCCTCGGAGCGCATGACCCTAGATGAGGCGGTACGGCACCCGTGGCTAAGGGATGTGGTGGCAGAGGCCACAGCTGCGAAGGCCGCTAGCTCTGCCAAAGCCGCGTCTAGCACCGTTGCGAAGGGCGCATCATCCAGCAGCAGAAGCAGCACCGGGTGAAATTTAACGGCCGGGTGTGGGACACGCGGAGCCGATGGACTGATGGTTCCTAGCATTACCGGAGGTACTCGCTGGCATTGCAGGAGGGCCTGCTGGGTAGGGGACATGAGGGGCCCGTGGGCATGGTTATTCTTGTGTTCCTGGCACAGCGGGAGGGCCTGCGGGATAGGGGACGTGAGGAGCCGATTGACATGGTTCTTCTCATGTTCCTGGCATAGCAGGGGGTGATTGGTGGCATAGCAGGGGGTGATTGGTGGCATAGCAGGGGGGGGATAGGGGCGGTTGAAATGATGACGGGAGACGGGCAGGTGCAGCGGGTGGTGGGTGGGGATCGAACTTGATACCACACGTTTGTTTCGGTTGAAGCCAGTGGGGGAACGGTGACTCAGAGAGAAGCGGGTGTGTTATCATGTAAACGTATCATGTAAACGCATGCCGTAGTCGTTAGGCCGTTGACCTCGCATCCGAAACGGAACGGTATGCGGGATTTTCGCGGGCCGGTGGTGGTGGTGGTGGTGGTGGTGGTGGTGATACTGGAATTATGTCAGCTGGTGAGGTGCGTCAGCCTGCCCAATCCTGCTGAAGACTCAAGTCCCGTCATGGGTTGGGCAGGTCCGGTACCGATCGAAGCTCTGGGCTTAGCGCACGGGGGCAAGGAAGGCTCGCGTTGACTGACCTTGGGGTATTTTCGTTTGCGGCTTCGATCGAAGTTCTGTGAAGCTGGTGGTGGTGATGGTGATGATGGGAGCGTTTGTAGGTCCGTTGGCGTCTTCAGCCCAGTAAAATAAGGGGCGGATCGATTGGGCACTACATGCAGTCGTTTTCTGAGTGGATGTTTTTTTTATTGAGGGGTGGAGCAAAGGGTTTGGTTGCCTCTCGTGTGGCGTGAATTGGGCACGGGGTTAGCACCCCAGATGTTCCGTTTTGTTTTCTTTTCGGTGAAATATCTTGCCGCATTCGCAGGCGTGGTTGTTTGGTCTGTGTATACAGTAGTAGAAGGGACCTGCGCGTCCCGAACAGCGTGGAGTGCAGTACACTCTACTTTTTCTCTATTTTTGGGCGTGTGTCTTTGTGCGTGGCGCGCAACGTGCTGTTGGTAGGCGGGGGAGGTAGGCGCGAATTCCACTCGTTGTTTCCTTTCAACCCTACCGCGCGGAGTCACACAAGTCTCGGCGTGTCCTAGGGAAAGCTTGTTTCCCGGTTGGTTGGAGGGACCCCGCCCGGCCTCCAGAGATACATTTGCTGTTGGTGCCGGTCAAAGCGTTTACACGCGCTGCATACGTGCGTTTTTTAGCCGGAAGGCGCGGTTCTTGTTCATGTGTGTGCAGTTGCTGTCTTGCATTTTTTCACATCTGTGCCCATCGGGCAGGCACTCTCTTATTCCTCCGGCGGCGAGCGCACCGATCAGCCGAAGGCTTCTTTTGGCTGTACGGTTACAAATTGTGGTAAGGCTGTTTATTCGTTGTCGTGCGTAGCGGAAGCTGTGTCTATCCATCCACGCGGAAAGAAGCGCCATCTTGTGAATTTGTGTGCGTGACACGCCGGATCCGTCTGTTGTATCTATCTGTCCTGATGCGGCACCATGCTTGACATAGCATAGATGCATATGTATCATGGCTGTATGACTTTATTGGGCGAAGGAAGAGGGGCGCATCTTGCGTTGTATTGTTTTTGTCGGATTTGCGTAGCCTGTTTTCTCTGGTGAGAATAGCGGGCTGCGAAGTTCCACTTTCGCCTAGGCGTGGACAGTCAAAAGGCAAAACAGGAATTCAGACAGAACAGTAATTTATTGCGAGGTCAATGGGGGGTGCAAAAATAAGAATTTTCAAAGTCCTGGCCGTAATGACGATCGATCGGGGCTTTGGACGACCCAAGATGGGGTTTTAGCTTCCTCTTGTACCACGTTCTTTTGAGGATGAAGACGACCAACTTCGTGGCTACCCGGTCACCTTGTGGTCGTCGTTCAGCTCCCTCGCTCATTGAACCGTGAGCTCGTCACGAGGCACTGCGATTCTTGTGACACGCAAGTGAGTTACACAACCTGGCCATCGTTGCGTTGCAACGATTACCCAAGGTGGGGAGGTTGCGACTCGTGCCAAAATAATTGAAGATGGAGGTTGGCAAAAGTGCCCCTACAACCTGGTGTGTTGGCCACCCGTGTACGTGGAGTTGAGAGAGAGAAGGTGTGGCGAAGACGAAAGCGGTCGTCCGTTGAACTACTGCCAGCCGGCAGAGAGCCCCGACGTCACGATTGTCTCTGCAGCAACACAACGATAATAGTCGAATAATGCGAGTGGAGAGGCCGTGTTGATCGGTTCAACACGCGCGGGTTCTCGTACGCCGTGGCGTGAGCCCTCGGAGGCGCCCTGGGTGGGTAGAGGGCGTTTGAATGAGATAAGCAGCTAGTTAATTGGAGCTTGTTTGGGGGGTCGACACCATCGCAGATTCGCGGAGCAATTTTTAGGTGCACGGAAATGTTGTCTACGGTAGGCTACACACTGAAAATCATCAAGTGATCTACATACACTCGAGCGGGTTGTGCAACAGATTACGTACACGTAGAATATTTTACGCCAAGAGCCCTCCCCAGGAGTATACGCCACATGCTACCATCATCATTACCAACTGAAAAAACGGTCCCAATCGGCCCTTCCGTTAACCCCAGGTCGTTGGTCCCACCACGATGCCGGCCCCGGCAAGCACCACCCCTCCGATTGCTCCGCCGCCAGTTCGTCGCCCCCTGCACGCGACGACGTCGGCGTTCGTCGGGTTCCCGGCCCACCCCAGTCCCACCACCACGGCCGGCCCTACCGCCCGCCCGTCCATAATGTCCTCGCCGAGCATGCCTAGGGTGGGCGGGGCGAGTGGGGCGCCAGCGGCCGGAACGTCAGCGTCGAGGTCGGCCGTGGGGCCGGCGGCGGCGGCGGTGGTGGCGACGGGAGCGACGGCAGTGATGCCCCCCGCCGCGCTCTCGTTCCAAGCGGCGCCGGCGGCAGTGATTCTGCGCGGTGCCCTCGGGGCAGCCCTCCTGCGGAATGATGGCGGCGGCAAGGTATGCGGCGGCGGTGGCAAGCAATGCGGCGGCGGCGGCGGCGGCGGCGATGTCCGCCCCCGCGCCTCCCGGGCAGCTCTTCGGAGCAGCCAGCTCGTTTTCGAACGCCTTCCAGACCCAGCAACTCGCTCGCGATGACATGGACGTCGACCCGTCCAAGCTCGAGCGAATATCGACGGCAACAGCGATGATGGCTAGCGCCTTGGCGTCGGTTCTCCAGGCTAATCTGAGCCTCGCGGGTCGGCCGGCTATGACCAAGGCCGAGGAAGAGGGCTTGCTCTTGCAGACCGTGATTGCGGACGCGGACCTTGCGCGTGCGTAGGCGGCGATGGAGGAGCTCCGGGAGGCAGAGTGGGCGTCCAGATGGATGGACGTTGACGACGACGAGGAGTACGAAG